>SJYV01031475.1:22258-42817 GCA_006410875.1 Neotragus pygmaeus
TTATAACCTCATAATCACGGTGCTACCAGTCGCTTTCTGCTCTAAATTAAACAAATACTTCTCCCCCGAAGTTTACTGAAAGGAAAAAATATGAAACACACAGGCATGTCTACTTAAGTTAGAAATGTCATTCTTCCTGGTAAATTAATTAACTTGCAAGCAACCACTTAAAAATGGAGGCAGAAATCCACATTCTTCCCCATTAAGTTCCCACAGAGGGAGAAAAAGTCATTTGGAAGGACAAGACTTTCCTAGCTTCTTCTTTTTTTTAATATTTATTGATTGATTTGGCCGCACCTGAGCTGCGGCATGTGGGATCTAGTTCCCTGACCAGGGATCGAACCTGGGCCCCTGCAGTGGAAGCACAGAGTCTTAGCCATTGCACCACCAAGGAAGTCACCTAGTTTCTTCCACTAAAAGCAGGCCTGGGCTTCAAGGTCGAAGCCAAGGGAAGTTCTTGGAGCAACACCAATAGTGGTGTATCATGGACAAGGCTTCCCTGGCGGCTCAGACAGTTAAGAATCTGCCTGCAATGAGGGGGACCTAGATTCGATCCCTGGATAAGGAAGATCCCCTGGAGAAAGGAATGGCAACCCAGTCAAGTATTCTTGTCTGGAGAAGTCCAAGGACAGAGCAGACTGGTGGGCTACAGTCCACGGGGTTGCAAAGAGTTGAACACGACTCAGCGACTAACACTTTCCCTGACAAGAGACCTGGGGTTTTAAGCCACCTGGCTCATTGGTGGCCAAGCCCTCCGAGGCCAGGACCGAAGTCCTCCACGTCACTCTGTACCGAGAGTTGCTGATGACCTTCTCCACCCACAGAGGAGGAGTTCCTCTCTCAAGGACGACCCTCCACCTCCCAGCCCCATCCTGCCCTGCCCGCCCCAGGGTTTTCACCATCTCCCTACCCGCACTCCCCCTCCACTTACTCATGCCCCCTCACTTGAGCAGACGCCCTGATGCTCTACACCTGCTCCAATCCCCCTTCTGCCCTTTGCAGTCAAACTGCTGGTGAATGTACCACTGGCAGCACACATGTTTAGTGAACACTTATAGCATGCAGGATGCTGTGCCAAGCACCTGATTATCCCATGGATACCTGCGTACCGGGTGGAGACTGTTACTACACATTTCCATACAGGGACACAGATGTGCTGAGTGTTTAAACAACCTGCCAAGGCCCACTCGGTGGCTGAAGGGGCCTGTGANGAACACTTATAGCATGCAGGATGCTGTGCCAAGCACCTGATTATCCCATGGATACCTGCGTACCGGGTGGAGACTGTTACTACACATTTCCATACAGGGACACAGATGTGCTGAGTGTTTAAACAACCTGCCAAGGCCCACTCGGTGGCTGAAGGGGCCTGTGAGCACGTGCCCAGAGCCTGTCCCCATCTGCCCCCACCCCACCTCTCTTCCACAGCCTACCCCTCCCTCACTGAGGCTGCTCGTGCTGAGGTCGCCAAGGGTAACAATCTGGCACCTGAGTGCTGAGCTGGCTTACCCCCTCCGCCAGCTCCTCCTTCCTGAACTGCCCCTTCTGTGGTTCCTAGAAGTCTCGCCCAGCCTTCCTGCCCCACTGTGGCTGCTCCCGCTCAGCTCCCCTCCAGGCCCTCTTCCCCTGCCCATCCCTCCCAGGCCACCCTTTCCTCGGCCCTCACCCCCAGGCTCACCCATCACCAACAGTGTGACGCTTCCCACAGAGACATCTGGGTTCTTCTGACTGTTCAGCATCATCAGAGCTTCCTTACCCCATTCCCAGATTTCACCCCTTCTGGGCTGTTTGCGAACAGGCCAGTTACGGGTAACCCTGGCACAACACTGGGGCTCCGGGGCTCCGCCCCCACACAGTCACAAGTCTGCATGTAACTTTACAGCTGGTCCTGGGGATCTGCTCCATATTCTCGGTTCTGCACCAGAGTCAACCAAGCGTGGCTCCTCGAGTCCATATTTATAGAAAGCAAGCACATTTAAGTGGACTTGGCCAGCTCCAACTCGAGTTGTTCAAGGGCCTGCATCCTAGTTTCAGTGGTCCTGCTTGCAGCCAGAGGGCCAGCATACGACCCATTCTCGGGTGGATTCACTGCCCGAGGCGGGCCAGCGGGCAGTGGCAGGAAGGCANTGAGTGCCAGGCAGTCTCTCTCCAGAACACACACTGACTGTGGTTCGACCTACTAAGTCCCCTTTCTACTTGTTTGTTTCCTGAGCCAGCTTCTTAAGACTTCCTCGAGATTCTGTCCGCTGCCCAATATCTCTTCAATAAATTCCTTTCCTGCTTAAATCAGCCCGAGTCGGTTTCTGTGGTCTGACTGATTCGTTTCCCAAGCCTGTGCATCTGTGGCCGGGACTCCTCGGCTGAGCTTCTTACTCTTGTTTCCATCTGAGGCAATGCTACCCTGCAGATGCCCCCACCCCCGGCACCCCCAACTGTGACCCAGGATGGAGCTCAGCATCTGCCTTGGTCCCCCCAGCAGTTCATAGCACGGTCTGCCCCTCCTGGTGAGCGACAGCCAACCCGCCCAGCCCGGAGCCCCTCAGCAACTGCGACATCTCCCCGCTTTCTGACTCCACACATAGCCAACACAGACAGATACCCCGGGACCCACACGCTGACACCATGCAAAGCGGTCCCCTCCTTCTAGTCTCACTAGCAGGACCTTACATTCAAAAATCTTTCATTTGCACACTAAAGAATTTTTAAATCCATAATTGGATTTACACATTCAATCATATCACAGTCCACATCCTATAAAGAACTCCTTTAGTCGAGTGGTTAAACAGCATTGCAAAAACCTATAAAAGAAAAGACTGGTAATTAAGCTCATGTTTCCTATCCCTGGTCCAACTTTCTCTTTACAGCAAAGCATGGCTTCTCATCTATGAGTTGAAGGTTTCACATCTTTTCCCAGGCTACTATATGTTAAAATAATTAAACATGATTTTTAATACAAAATACATTTTGCACTCTCTTTCAGCTCTAAAACAAGTTAGCATGAAAAAGTAATTCAGTCCTCGATGTCTCCAGCAATAACAGTCTTGACCAAATGCTACACATGAACCAAAGCAGAAATTCACACAGACAGTAAGTGAACTGGAGACTGGGAATGAAGGCCTTATCCTAGACCACAGGTGGACCAAGCACGTTTATGCAATACAGCAGCTGTTCTCAAAAAAACAACTCTGACTTCTCAAAGTGCCCAGATGAATTCAGATATTGGTAATCTGAACAGGAACAAGCTGTTTTCTTTTTTTAATTGAACTACTGTTGACTTATAGTATTGTTAGCTTTGAATGTAGAACAAGGTTATTCTCACACACACACACACATATATATATATATTTGTGATTGTGACCCTGTGAACTGTAGCCCACCAGCCTCCTCCATCCTTGGGATTCTCCAGGCAAGAATACTGGAGTGGGTTGCCATTTCCTGCTCCAGGGGAACTTCCTGACCCAGGGATCGAACCCAGGTCTCCTGCATTGCAGGCAGACGCTTTAACCTCTGGGCCACCAGGGAAGCCCATGTATATATACACAGACACATTCTTTTTCAGATTCTTTTCCATTATAGATTACTACAAGATACTGAATATAGTTCCCTGTGCTATTCTGTAAATTTTTGTTGTTCATCTACTTTATATATGGCAGTGTGTTTCTGTTAATCTCATACTCCTGATTTATCACAGGCTCTTTCTCCTTTGGTAACCCTAACAGAAACAGACACACAGACATAGGGAGCAAGCTATTTTTTAAAGCTCTTCTGTGAACTAAAATGGACAGCAATGGGTAGATTTAATTCAGGTGACCATCATATCTGCTATTGTGGGCAGGAATCCCTTGGAAGGAATGGAGCACCCTTCACAGTCAACTCGAGTCAGAATGCAGTAGTTGGGTAGGACCTCAAAAACGACAGGATGATCTCAGTTCATTCCCAAAGCAAACCATTCAACATCACAATAATCCAGGTCTATGCCCCAACCTACAAGACCTTCTAGAACTCACACACCACACACACATACACACACACACACACACACACACACACACACACACACGTCCTTTTCCTCATAGGGAATTGGAATGCAAAAGTAGGAAATCAAAGGACACCCAGAATAACAGCCAAGTTTGGCCTTAGTGTACAAAATGAAGCAGAGCAAATCAAGAAAATACACTGGTCATGGCAAACATCCTCTTCCAACAACACAAGAGATGACACTACACACGCACACCACCAAATGGTCAACACAGAAATCAGGCTGATTATATTCTTTGCAGCCAAAGATGGAGGAGCTCTATAGTCAGCAAAACGGGACCTGGAGCTGACTGTGGCTCAGATCACAAGCTCCTTCTTGGCAAATTCAGGCTCAAAGTGAAGAAAGGGAAAACCACCTGACCATTCAGGTATGACCTAAATCAAATGCCTTATAATTATACAGTAGAAGTGACAAATAGATCCAAGGGGTTAGATCTGGTGGACAGAGTGCCTGAAGTACTATGGATGGAGATTAGTAACACTGTACAGGAGGCAGTGATCAAGACCATCCTCAAGAAAAAGGCAAAGTAGTTGTCTGAAGAGACTTTACAAATAGCTGAAGAAAGAAGAGATGTGAAATCAAGAGAGAAAAGGAAAGATACACCCAACTGAATGCAGAGTTACAGAGAATAGCAAGGAGAGATTAGATGGCCTTCTTAACTGAACAATGCAAAGAAACAGAGGGAAACTGAATGGGAAAGACTAGAGATCTCTTCAAGAAAACTAGATATCAAGTGAACATTTCATGCTAGGATGGGCACGATAAAGGACAGAAAGGCCAGGACCTAACAGAAGCAGAGAGATTAAGAAGAGATGGCAAGAACACACAGAACTCTACAAAAAAGGTCTTAATAAACTGGATGACCGTAATGGTGTGTTCACTCACCTACACCAGACATCCTGGAGTATGAAGGCAAGTGGGTCTTAGGAAGCATTACTACAAACAAAGCTAATGGAGGTGACGGAATTCCAGCTAAGCTCTTTCAAATCCTAAAAGATGATGCTGTTGAAGTGCTGCACTCAATGTGTCAGCAAATTTGGAAAACTCAGCAGTGGCCAGAAGACTGGAAAATGTCAGTCTTCATTCCAATCCCAAAGAAGGGCAATGCCAAAGAATGTTCAAACTACAATACAATTGCACTTATTTCACATGCGAGCAAGGTTTTGCTCAAAACCTTTCAAGCTAGACTTTTGGCAGTACGTTGAACTAAGAACTTCCAGATGTACAAGTTGGGTTTTGAAGAGGCAGAGGAATCAGAGCTCAAATTTCCAACATTCATTGGATCATGGAGCAAGCAAGAGAATTTTTTTTTTTTAATCTACTTTATTTCACTGACTGCATTAAACTCTTTGACTGTATGGACCACAACAAACTAGAAAGTTCTTAAAAAAGATGGTAATATCAGACCACCTTACCTGTCTCCTAAGAAGTCTGTATACGGGTCAAGAAATAACATTTAGAACCAAACATGGAACAATGGGTTCAAAATTGGGAAAGCAGTACACCAAGGCTGTATATCGTCACCCTGCTTATTTAACTTATATGTTGAGTACATCATGAGAAACGCTGGGCTGGAGGAATCACAAGCTGGATTCAAGATTGCTGGGAGAAATATCAACAGCCTCAAATATGCAGATAATACCACTCTAATGGCAGAAAGTGAAGAAGAACTAAAGAGCCTCTTGATGAAAATGAAACAGGTGCGTGAAAAAGTTGGCTTAAAGCTCAACATTCAGAAAACGAAGATCATGGCATCTGGCTCCATCACTTTATGGGAAATAGAAGTGGAAAAAGTGGAAGCAGAGACAGATTTTCTTTTCTTGGGCTCCAAAATCACTGCAGACAGTTACTGCATGAAATTAAGAGACACTTGCTCGTTGGAAGGAAAGCTATGACAAATCTAGACAGGTATGTATTAAGAAGCAGGGACGTCACTTTGCTGACAAAGGTCTATATAGTGCATGCTACGGTTTTTCCAGTAGTCAACCCACAGATGTGAGACCATAAAAAAGGCTAAGAGCTGAAGAACTGATGCATTCTAACTGTGCGGCTGGAGAAGACTCTTTTGAGAGTTTCCTGGACTGCAAGGAGATCAGAACAGTCAATCCTAAAGGAAATCAACCCTGAATATTCACTGGAAAGACTGATCCTGAGGCTGAAGCTCCAATACTTTGGCCACCTGATGCGAAGAGCTGATTCACTGGAAAAGACTCTGATGCTGGGAAAGAATAAAGGGAAAAGGAGAAGAGAGAGGCAGATAATGAGATGGTTAGGTACCATCACAGACTCAGTGGACATTAATTTAAGCAAACTCCGCGAGACAGTGGAGGACAGAGGAGCCTGGTGTGCTGCAGTCCACGGGGTCACAAAGAGTCAGACACGACTGAGGGACTGAATACCAATAAGGAACTTGGTATATAAACATCGTTATACAGAATAATTTTATTTCCTAACACATGGTGAAACATAGATACTCAATATATACTTATCTTACATATTTATTCACTGATGACTTCCAAAATACAACCGCCTTGACATTTAAGCGGGAATTAAATGTTACCTTAGTTGATGTGGAAATGCTTTTGGATGGACAGCAGTGTGACTATACTGGATTGATCACAGCAAAATTTGATTAACTAGATTGGTTCTATAAATTTAAAGCTTGAAAAAACTACTACTTTCATATATAATGCTTTCAGGCAAATAGAATGTAGCAATTTCAGCTTGTATTCCAGAGAAACTTCTGAGTTTTTCTGGTGATGGAACCACCACCACCAGAAAAAAAGCAGCAGTGTCAAAGCCCACCCCACCAGTTACTTCGCTTGAGCTGCACTAGCTGTTACACCTCGGCCAAGGCAGGCTGACCCTAGAAGTCAAAGAAGAATAAAAGGCCCCCTAACTCCCATGGTTTACAGGCTCACAGCTCACACAGGCGGAGCACAGCCCACACGAGGGAGAGGTGCCGCGGCGCAGGCTCAGGAAAGCTTTCTGGAAGAGGCGACATTTCAGTGGGGCTGAGAAGGCTGGATACGTTGCATTCAGTTGAACAGGGAGGAAGGAGTTTTTGACTAAGGGAAGAACAAAGATGAAGGCATGCAGACTTCGGGGAGGTCGGTAACACAAAAACAGATGTACCTAAGGTGATCTTTCAGAGTTTCTTTGTACGATGAAAGAATAATCCTATGTAACTTCATGCCTGAAAATTTTAATTCAAATACAATAAACTGATTTTTTTTTAATCCCCATGGGAACAAGTATCCCAAAATAATCTTCCAGTTCAGTTCAGTCGCTCAGTCGTGTCCGACTCTTTGCGACCCCATGAATTGCAGCACACCAGGCCTCTCTGTCCATCACCAACTCCTGGAGTTCACTCAGACTCACGTCCATCGAGTCCGTGATGCCATCCAGCCATCTCATCCTGGGTCATCCCCTTCTCCACCTGCCCCCAATCCCTCCCAGCATCAGAGTCTTTTCCAATGAGTCAACTCTTCACATGAGGTGGCTAAAGTACTGGAGTTTCAGCTTGAGCATCATTCCTTCCAAAGAAATCTCAGGGCTGATCTCCTTCAGCATGGACTGGTTGGATCTCCTTGCGATCCAAGGGACTCTCAAGAGTCTCCTCCAACACCACAGTTCTTCGGCGCTCAGCCTAAATAATCTTTAGGCAACTACAAAGAATATGAGCAATACTACAAGGGCAATCTATGAGAAACGCTTCGCCTTCCTAACTGTCCTGCGCAGGGCCCACCCCCGGCCACAGCATGAGCACACTGGGAAGAGCAAGGACGCGAGTGACCGGGCGTCCAGTCCCCCCGACCAGCTGGACACCACACACTAGTCAACAATCTCAGGGTTCTTCCTTGCAAAGAAAAGAACAAAACGAAATCCAACCTCGGAATGCAGACCTTTTTTGAAAACATGAATAGAGAAGAAACTCTTTTAACTGGTCTGTCAGAGTGTCCCTGTAACACAGGGACAGACCCCACGCGTGCCCGCGGAGCATAACTCCCCACCACCAAGCTCCTGGCTTGCTGCTGCTGCTGCTGCTGAGACGCTAAGCCGTGTCTGACTCTCGGCACCCGCATGGACTGCAGCCCGCCAGGCTCCCCTGTCCATGGGATTTCCCAGGGTCCCATTGGAGTGGGTTGCCATTTCCTTCTTCACAGTTCATGGCTTATATTATATAATCCCACCACCAGAATGGCTTCAAACGCTGAGCTTTCTCATGTGAAGCCCAAGGCTTACTGACACTGGAGAAACCGTCCGAATGTGCCCAGAAAAAGGACTCCTGAACACAAGCCGCAGGCGCTAGGGTCTTCTCCCAGCGGGTGGAGCAGTGGCCGTTTTAGGATGTGCTAGATCAAAAGCATTTGCCCTTGGGAAATGATGGTCGCGGTTCCATAGCTTCCTCCTCGGAGCTGTTCAGGCTCTCCTGCAGCTGGGTATGGCCATGGAACCAGGCTCCAGCAAACGGGGAGCAGGTTTCTGACATGAACCCTCTGGCCCTCCCTCTACCCTTTCTTCCACCGGCTGCCATGCACAGGCGCCACCACCTCACATCCTGAGCACCAGGCTGGGGCTGGTACATCCTGGGGAGGGGGGATCTGGCGGGGGCAGGGCTCCCTGAAGATTGCCTGGAACCAGAGGTGGCGCAAAGCACGAGAGAGGGAAAACTATCTTGTTTTAAATTGCTGGTATTTTGTAACTGAGTTACCTTAAAGCTTAAGTCTAATTGAAACAGCTCTCACCAGAAAGGCCAGTGGTCACTGCTCAACAGAACTCACACTGTCCAACAGCCCTCCCCTCCAAGCTGCTGCTTGCCCTGGGGAGGCAGACTCCCGCAGTGCCAGCCTTTCACGTGGCCCAGAACCAGAGCTTCCTGATAGATGAGAAGGNCAGAACGGCCAGTGGTCACTGCTCAACAGAACTCACACTGTCCAACAGCCCTCCCCTCCAAGCTGCTGCTTGCCCTGGGGAGGCAGACTCCCGCAGTGCCAGCCTTTCACGTGGCCCAGAACCAGAGCTTCCTGATAGATGAGAAGGCGAAGCGGCTACAGCAGTAAGAGAAACCCAAACCTGACACCAAAACAAAGACAATCCTCAGACAGTCGCTGCTGCCCCACGCTGAGAAAAGCCACTGACGATGCTGCGGGCCTGCGGTGGCTTTGGCCACACGCTGGTGCCAACTGACAAACGCCTGTACCAGAGCTGCACCGAGGACAAGGAACCCAGAAACTGCCTTCTAGTTCAGAACCCACTGTCCTGCCTCGTAACTGCACATTCAGGGACAGGTCCCGTCCTGTGCAGGGGACTGCCAGGACCTCTGTCAGACACTGCAGGGAACCCAGAGCTCAGTCCAACACCAGACACTGCAGGGAGGACAAGGAGCAAAATTATCCTCCTGTTGAAAGACTGCTTGGAAGTTCCTCAGTTATGGATACATGGCTCCTTCCCAGGATTGACTGGAACAGCCATCTTCCTGCCCCGCCCAGAGTCCCGCAACACGGCGGCCGAGTGCAGAGCTCGCGAAGAACCAGAGCGGGCTATTTTCTCTCCGTCATGCTTTGCGCTGCCTCTAGTTTCAGACTCTGTCCTGTTTCCTAGTCAGTCTTGGGAGAACGGAGTCTAAAAAGGTTACAGTGGAAGAAAGAAATCTGCTAAATTCCCAGGGCCTAGAGTCACCGGGACCCCAGCTGAGACCAACCCTCGAAAGGTGGAAGCGACTAGCTAGATGAGGACACAAGATCATCTAACAGTCACGTGCCAGAATTTCCATTTCCACTACTATAAAGTTAAGATAACACTCCTAAGTCCACTCTGAGGATTAAAACACAGGTACAGAGCTGTGTGCAAAGTGCCTGGGGATGAAGGGAGAGGATGTGGGTGTCAGCTCTAAAGTCAGCAGAAATGGCCAAGATTCACGTTCTGATTTCCACGGACTCTCCAGAAACAAATCAGGGCAAGACCAAACTACGCTCCAGAATTGTGTGTATTGAGGAGGAGGGTGGCAGCGGAGGCTGCGCTGCTTCCAACCATCCCAGGGAGCTGACAGCTCCAGGCTGTTAGCAGTAGCTGCCTCCCTTTCAGTTCAGCCCAGGGAACTTAATTGTTCTTAATTATACAGATGCCACTCATATGCAAATAGTGCATGAAGGACTTTCCTTTTAAACTGTAATTTTTCTTTCTTTCCTTGAGGCACTGAAGTGTTACTGCTGAAGAGTGGCCCAGAAGTGCCCGGGGCCAGGAGGCAGGCTGTGGGCTGGGTCCCCTCCCATGGGCCGGGCCTGCCAGGGTCTTGTCTCTTCTCTAACTCTTTCCCCTCTGCTCCCAGCATTCTCCAGCCCAGACCAAACACCAACTGAAGCCCACAGAGGTCCCGGAGCCCAGTGGAGAGGAGGGTAAGTCAAGAGAGCGGGCCACAACGTACCTTCAGCCAGTCAATCCTTCTATCAATGAATACCAACTGCAAAAGGAGAGTGCTCCAGTAAAGACTGTTCTTAAGATAATAATAGCAACATGGGGGGAAAAAAAAGCTGACAACAAGTAAATAAAAGGAAACACAACTATCCTGTGCAATATGATTACAACGAAAGACTTACAAGGGAAAATGAGCAGGCAATTACTCAAATACTAACTGGCCATGTTAAGATGGGGGAATATCAGCGTTTCCCTCACCCCACACCATATTCCAAATTTGTTACATGGAGCAATGTCTTTAAGAATATTAACAATTTTCAGTTATGTGCTTTTAGAAAACTCAAGAGCAATACGAAGGTACATTCTTATTAAAATCAACTTGATATTACTTTTTTTTCCCCTCAAGTAACATATTTTCACGTTCACAAGCTACTGAAAAGCTAACAGAAGTTTCAGCTCCCGGTGTCCTGTTACTTTGCTCCATTTCCCTGTCTCCCCAGGCTCTGCCTCCTCCACCACCTCTTTCAGAGACTCCCCAGGCTTCAGCTGCCGGCTTTCGCTTCCATCTACAACCACCCATTGGCTGATCTGATCCAGTCTCCAAGCTCCGTCACCTGAAATTACATCTCCAGCCCAGCCCTCCTCTCTCCAATCCCAGCTCTCCAGCTGCCCACCCACACACAGGTCTACTACCAGCAGTAGTTTAGTAACTAAGTCAGGTCACCCTCTTGCAACCCCATGCCAGGCTCCTCTGTCCACAGGATTTCCCAGGCAAGAATACTGGAGTGGGTTGCCATTTCCTTCTGCAGGAGATCTCCCTGACCCAGGGGTCGAACCTGGGTCTCCTGCACTGAGGGGCGATTCTTTACCACCTGAGCCACCAGGGAAGCCCAACGGTCTTCTGAGAATTCTCAAAGAAATTAAAAACAAAACCCTCCACTGCTGCATCGACAGCCACCCCAGCCCAGCTATTCCAGCCAAGAATCTTGAAATCGTCTTTGACTGCTCTGCCCTACACTCCACATCAATCTACTGGAAATCCTGTGAGCTCTGGTGCAGAACAAATCCAGAACCGCACCACCTTCCCACCTCCACCAGGCCTGGACACTTGACCACTGACTGCAGTCAAGGGACCTCAAGTGGCCTGCCCACAGTGCAGGTCAACGCCAACCGGGACAGCCTTCCAGGACCGAACTCAAGAGTCTCATGGCTCTGCTCAGAGGCCCAGTGACTCCCCACTCACTGGTCCATTGAGCCATCACCCTGTGCTGCTGCTGCTGCTGCTGCGTCGCTTCAGTCGTGTCCAACTCTCTGCGACCCCATAGACAGCAGCCCACCAGGCGCCCCCATCCCTGGGATTCTCCAGGAAAGAACACTGGAGTGGGTTGCCATTTCCTCCTCCAACGCATGAAAGTGAAAAGTGAGAGTGAAGTCGCTCAGTCGTGTCCGACTCTCTGCCACCCCATGGACTACAGTGACTCACCTTCAATCTGCTCCTTCTTCGGTACGTTCTGCTATAGCCCACGGTCTTCTGACTGCCCTGGGACCACTCCAGGCACAAACACCCATCTTACAGGGCCTGTACACTGGCCATTCTGTCTGGAACATTCTTTTCCCAAGGAGCCTCATGGCAATCTCCTTCACCTCCTCAGTCTTCGGAAAATCTCACCTCTTTAATAAGCCCCGACACCCTGTTTATAATGACAGCCCTCACCCTTCCTCTTTTTTTTTTTGGTCCCATTTTTTCCACTTTCTCCACACTACATATCACCATTCAAAAACCATACAATTCAGCTGTTCCTTTATTCAGGTTCGCTGCCTCTTTCCCATACCCAGACTACAAGAGGACAGGGGTCTGTTTTGTGCAGAATTGAACATTCTTAGGCATTGCCTTTGAGATTGGAATGAAAACTGACCAAAAAATGCTTAAACTACTGCACAGTTGCTCTCATCTCACACGCTAGCAAAGTAATGATCAAAATTCTTCAAGTCAGGATTCGATAGTACGTGAACCAAGAACTTCCAGATGTTCAAGCTAGATTTAGAAAAGACAGAGGAACCAGAGATCAAACTGCCAACATCTATTGGATCACAGAAAAAGCAAGAGAATTCCAGAAAAACATCTACTTCTGCTTCATTGACTACACTAAAGTCTTTGACTGTGTGAATCACAAGAAACTGTGGAAAATTCTCCAAAAGATGGGAATACCAAACCACATTACCTGCCTCCTGAGAAATCTGTATGCAGGTCAAGAAGCAACAGTTAGAACTGGACTTGGAACAACGGACCAGTTCCATACTGGGAAAGGAGTACATCAAGGCTGTATAATGTCACCCTGCTTATTTAACTTACATGGAGAGTACATCATGCAAAATTCCAGGCTGGATGAAGCACAAGCTGGAATCAAGAGAGCCGGGAGAAATATCAACAACTTCATACATGCAGATGACACCACCTTTATGGCAGAAAGCAAAGAGGAACTAAAGAGCCTCTTGATGAAAGTGAAAGACGAGAGTGAGAAAGCCGGCTTAAAACTCAACATTCAAAAAACAAAGATCATGGCATCCAGTCCCATCACTTCATGGCAAATAAATGGAGAAACAATGGAAACAGTGACAGACTTTATTTTCCTGCACTCCAAAATCACTGCAGATGGTGACTGCAGTCATGAAATTAAAAGACGTTTGCTCCTTGGAAGAAAAGCTATGACCAACCTAGACAGCATATTAAAAACCAGGGATATTAAGTTTGCTAACAAAGGTCCATCTAGGTAAAGCTATTGTTTTTCCAGTAGTCATGTACAGTCTAGTCCAGAGAGTTGGACCATAAAGAAAGCTGAGCGCCAAAGAATTGATGCTTTTGAACTGTGGTGTTGGAGAAGACACTTGAGAGTCCCTTGCAAAGCAAGGAGATCAAACCAGTCAATCCTAAAGGAGATCAGTCCTGAATATTATTTGGAAGGACTGATGTTAAAGCTGAAACTCCAATACTTTGGCCACCTGATGTGAAGAACTGATTCATTGGAAAAGACCCTGATGCTGGGAAACATTGAAGGCAGGAAGAGAAGGGGATGACAGAGGATGAGATGGTTCGACAGCATCACCGACTCAAGACATGAATCTGAGCAGGCTCCAGGAGTTGGTGATGAACAGGGAAGCCTGTGGCGCTGCAGTCCATAGGGTCGCAGAGAGTCGGACACGACTGAGCAACTGAACTGATCTTGTGCAGAATTGTGTCTCAAGAATGTAGAGGACAGTTGCTCAATAGCATTTATCACACAGGTGAGAAAGTCTTCAACCAGTGTCCTGGATCTTTAAAACCACAATCCAAGCCTCAGAATATTTTAATTATCCAGTTAAAGTTAGCCTCACCAAAATATACCAGAGACCACAGGAAATGTCATGAAAAAAGGTTTCTCAAATTTCACTGTAAGCCTTGACCATATCAAAATTTAAATGTGTTGAAAGAGAGGAGAAAAAAACTACATATAGAATAGTTTTAAAAACCAGTGTCAGATAAGTTACATTTTTTTATTCACCTTAAAAAGAAAAAAAAAGTCAGATCTAATCAAGCCAAAGGTATACAAATTACAGTGACTTACTAAATTATAAATGCTATACTTGTTAATAAAATGCTGAGACAACTAAGACATTTTTTTAAAAAAGAAAGGATCTTGAGTCTATTAAGAAAAACAAGGCCTTGAACCAGGCACTGCAATGTGGAGAGATTAAGCCAGGACTGTACGAGATCCCATCTGTTAACCCCCGGTTGGGAAGGATCTCTGGGAAGCAGCATCCCAGGCCTGGGCCTGTTAAAATTGTCTAACTAAGGCCTTGAAGCAGCAAGAGGCCTGAGATGGCAATTCTGGTTCCGCTCTTTGAATGAGTGGATTCATAATCCCAGAATGAAGAAATAAACCAAAACCTACAGTGTTTAGGGACTTCCCTGGCAGTCCAATGGCTACGACCCCACACTCCTAATTCAGGGGGCCCGGGATCAATCCCTGGTCAGGGAAGTAGATTCCACAAGCCCCAACTAAAGACCTCGCGTGCCCCAACTAAAAGTAACCAACAAAACAAACCAGGGATTCCCAAATGGAGCAACTAAGACCTGGCACAGCCAAATTAAAACAAAAAACCTACAGCACTTACAGACAGCAGGTGCACGGGCACATGGGCGAGCTGAAGCGAGCGCAGCAGCACATCCACATCCACAGCCGCACTCTGCTACCCCAGGTGCACCTCAGGTTCAAGGCCCAGTGCAGAGACGTGTCCCCCACAGCCACACCCAGTCCCCAGCTACCACGGGGGCAAATGCGGCAACACGGGGAGGAAAGACCTGAAGGACGGAGAGAAAAGTCCCTGGCTCCGCTTATTCCAGAAGCCACCATCTGTCCTCCTTTAGGCTATGAGAACAAATTCTTTTTAGTTCGAACCTTGTCACTTGAGACTAAAAAGGCCCCAGCTAAATCGTTAGATAAACCCAGTAACTAAAATCTAGTTTATGAGACTGGGTCCAAAAATAAGGAATGCAGGTAACCTCTGAAACATTAAAATATATTTTATTGCTATTTATGAAAACAAATGCTTTCTGAGAAATCGGGTGACTGTGCAAAAGGTCTAAAAAAAACCGGCATCTCGATCTAAAAAAAGTGTTCCTTAAAAAGTACAAACTGTATTTTCTTTATAAAAGCACCACAGCTTCTTTTGAGTGACCAACATCGCAAATTAGACTGTGGTGGTGGCTACCTGTATTAGAACAGCTGCACGTTCTAGATGGGTGAACTGTAGGCTATGTGTATTGCATCTCAATAAAGCTGTTTAAGGGGGAAAAAAAGGCAAGTGCCCACACTAGAAGGCAAGGCCAGCCTCCTAATTCCATCTTTCTGTCAGGATTCAGAAGGGAAGTTCTGCAGACACATCTTCTCAAACACGGAAGCCCCACAACACAAGCTCATTTCCTCTCTGTGCACACAGATGCCTCCTATACAAAATGGAAATGCCATATGCAGATGCCTCTGATTAGCACGTCCACGTTTCTCATTATTATGCAGCACTCTGTAACAAGCTGCAGTTAATGCCTGCCTATTATCCGAGTGCAAAATCATTCTGCCTAATTTCAAGCAGTCTGACAGCTGCAGGGGAAGCACAGCCTAGCCCTTCAGTGGAGGCCATCTGACATACAACCCCTGCCGCTGCAAGGACCCCAATTATCTAGGGCTCGTCAACTGCAATCAAGCAGGCACTCTCAGGCTTCATCTGTTGTCATGGGCCTTCCAAATGCCAGCATGAGAAGATGAACACAAAGGCAGAAATTAGGACTGGAGCAGTTTGGGGGCGGAGGGGCTGTTTTTGGTGGCCCCCTTTTTTTTGGCGTGGGGGCGGGTAGGATGCACAGGTGGTAAGGAAATCTAACAAGAGCAAAGAAGTGCTTCCGCCGAGGAATGATGTCCCCTGCGGTGTCGGCCCCCATTCCCATCTTCACAGGTCTGGGAGCCGGGATCTTCCGCGGCCTGGCCTCCAGGGCCCCGTGAACTCCAGTGCTACTCAATGACTCTCAATTCACCAGTTTTCCAAATAATCCTATGACCTCTCCTCCGAGGAGGCATTTCCATATTTCAAATAGCCTCCACTGTGGTTTTCCTTTAACTACAAATAGAGATAAGAAAATACACTAACAGGACTTTACACAATGAATCGGGGGATTATACTGTGACATGCCACAGTTACTACGGTAACTACGCTGCATATGAAGGACTACGTTTTTAACTCGCATGACAAACAACTCAACTTTTATTCTGTATTCACAGGAACACTCTTTCCAAAATCTCTTTTTCTTTACTTTCCTAGTAACAAAAGAAAAATCCTGTATATTCCACACTAGAAATACTGCCACATTCTGGCACTAGTTACAGAATTAATCCGTTTGAATCCAAGAAAAGGTAAATCCCCTGTAGTGGAATTTTAAAATGTGTAGCTCCTGAACACTTCCTCCCTTTCAAAAAGAATCATCATGAGCACCAGATCATGGAGTCAAGAAATTATTTATCCACTGGAATTCAACCTGGCCACCTCTCAGGATAACCAGGAACAGCTTTTTGAAATATGGATTCCAGAAACTTCCCGAATGTACCAGCCGTTAGCTAGCTGCCTGGCCGGGAAGCTAAGATCCGACATACCCCCTGGCCAAAGAGCCAGAACTTTAACAACTGAAACAATATTGTAACAAATTCAATAAAGACTTTAAAAATGGTCCACTTAAAAAAAAAAAAACTTAAAAAAAATAAAAGAAAATACGAATTCCAGGAATCTACTACTTCCTCCTGAATCAGAATCTCTGGGGAAAGAGCCTGGCAATCTGTTTTGGGAGTAACACCCCCAAGCAATCCACTGCCCTTGCACCCACTAGGAGCGCAGGAGTCACGCATTTGGAAACCACACATCCACTCATCCATCTGTCTGTGGCTTATTCCAGAATCCACTCAGTGTACTTCTGTTTCCAATGCGCTTTATTCCCATTATGTTGATAAAATATTTCCATCTCAGCAAAAGTCAGGTTGCAGGAAACAAGCTAGCTGTTCTATGCAGAAAAGGATTTTAACATAGGGAATCCAGTGCTCACGAGATGACTGCAAGGTTCAAGAGGGAAGGCTCAAGCCTGGGCTTCCAGAAAGGTGTCCCAGAGCAACAGGGAACCGCCCTGCCATGNGCAGTCCCCGTGCCACCGGGCCCTCAATCGGCATCTGCCGGAGCCTGAGTGAACCCTCCGTGGCATTCAGTTCCCACAGCCCCGCGAGGCCGGCCCTACACTTTTCAGTTTCAGAGACCCGGGCTCACGGAAGCCACGTGGCCTGCCTCAAGTTGCAACCAGAAGCAGAAGTGGGATTTAAACCCAGATCCACACTGCTATGTAAAACCCAGGTCCTTCCCCCACGCTGGCATGCTTTCAATCCCAAGTCATCTCCCAGCAGGTTCCCTGAAGAGGGAGCTCCACAGCCCCAGGGACTCCCACGAGGGCCACGTAACTTCGCTGGGCCTCAGGGTCCGCACATGTGCAGGGGGACACATGCTGCGTGCCAGCAACGACTGACCGGCACTGACCGTCTCCAGGTGTAAAGGGAAGGGGTGGCTCTGCCAGCGTCGATTAGCGATGTCTACCAGGGGCCAGAGAGGAGGGGCTACACATGTCACATACATTTGCCATCCCAGAACTAGATGACCTGCAGGCTCGCTTTCAATTCTGGCTGCCTCTGATTTTAATTACAAAACTTTCAAAGTGGGGAGGGATGGAAAAGGAAAGAACAGACTAACATTTTCCAACATTGGCCATAGCTAAATCCAGCAAAGCCAAAACTGGCTGCCTAGCCAGTCCTGCGTGCTCCATGCACACAAGCCCCGCCACATGAGAGGAAGTGGAAAACATCAGATCTGCTGCCTGCACACCCGGCGAGACAGCCCATCCAAGCCAGGAGGAGTGCAACTGTGGGCTTGCCTGTGTCGGCCTGGGCTGTAGAACACCTCGTCTGTGAGCACGGGAACCTCGCGGGGAGGGCCTCTGGGATTCAGGCCCTGCCCCGACCTCAGGCCCATCCTGAGCTCCAGCAAATTACTTCATCTCACTCAGCCTCAGTTTTCTCATCCTGGAAAAGCCGCTGAGGGTTGTCATGATGATTAAACACATCAGTGCCTCGGGGTTCTTAACACAGCAACAAGCTCATGGTAAGTGGGCAAGGAGCCACTGCTTCCACCACCGCCACCACCACCACCACCATTTGTCTTTGAAGGGGCATATTTTCAGAAAAAAAAGGTCTAAGTGCAATAGAGTAACTTCTCTCCCCACGTTCAGCAGTACAGCCCCTTTGGTTCCTCCNCCACCACCACCACCATTTGTCTTTGAAGGGGCATATTTTCAGAAAAAAAAGGTCTAAGTGCAATAGAGTAACTTCTCTCCCCACGTTCAGCAGTACAGCCCCTTTGGTTCCTCCGAACTATAAGGGGAGAGAGGCTCTGCAAACAGCTCCATCCTCCTGGAGCTGCAGGGGCCTCAGCCGGGGCCCCGGAAAGAACCAGATGGCAGACACAAACTGGTGTCACCTGAACAAACGGCGACAAAAGGCCAACACACCAAGGTGAGGGCAGAGCATGAGGAAAGCACGACGGCGGGTTTCTACCTGGGATGACCCCCTGCCTTGACCGGCTTGGGGCTGGGGCTTTCCTGGGACACAGGAGAGAGTGGAAACGTGCAGGACAGTTCCGGTTGCCTAATTCCTGCCCTGCAGCCTGAAGGGACATGGAGAAGCCCCAGCTGCAGAAGCCGGGACGGAGGCGAAGGGACAGGGGCTGTGGCTGAGGGACACTGCCTTCCCATGGCAGCCCGAGGGAGAAGGTGAAGGGCTCATCTCCCTCCAGGGTCCCTACCCATGGGCCAGACCCACCTGGAGGCCCAGAGCATGGAAGCCCAGGGGGCGGGCGTGCGTGAAGGGGGAGCGTCAGCCCGGGGGGCAATCGGGGCCACACCTCCCCTCTTAGAAGGCTCCACGGAGAGCCAGTGGGGACGCAGAGCTCCCAGGCCTCGACCGATGGGAGAGCACCCAGTTCCCGCTCCAAGATGGGCACGCTGGGAGTGAAGAACCAGAGGCGAGCCCCGTGAAGCCACTCAGCAAGGGGCCCGGTTCTCAGCAGGGGTCCAAGGGAGGTGCTCCCTCCCCTGGTGGCAGGGTTACCAACGCTGTCAGCGAGGCTGAGATCACACGGGGAGCTACCTCCAGAGACGAGGGCCTCCCTGGGCCCTGTCTAAACCACGCGCCCTTGCACTGCAGACCCAAGTGGGGGGATCACAGGTGGGAAGCTGGGGTGCGGGGCTTACGACGTGCACACAGGCATGGCTTGCAGAAGCGCCATGCGTGGCCTCCCCACTGGCAGGCTCAGTCTCAAAGCCAACATTTAGGCCCTGTGCATGTGTCAGGGGCAATCTCGTTGAGAAAATAAAAGCGACTTTCATTTCTGTTTTTAAATCATATTTTCCAAGATCAAAATCTTATTTCCCAAGCACTGCTGCTGAAAGCTGAGGTGAAAACCACCAATAATAGCTTAATCCTCCCAACTGCCGGTTTCCATCCTGCCCGAGTCAGTGACGCGGCGGCCGGGGTTGAGTCCAGGGCTGAGGTCCATTCCAGGTCCCAGGATCCGAGGTCACAGGCACACCCTGGAGGTTCTCCCAACAGCTCTGGGGTCACCAGGCAGGGCTGGGGTTTCCCACAAAACCTGAGACCCATTCCGTCCCTTCTCAGCCTGCGATGCCCGGGGCCTCTACACGTCAGGCGACTGGATCCCGCCAGAAGCCGGGTGTTGCTGGATGAGACCCCTGCCTTCAAGAAGTTCCCGGTCAAGCAGAAGCAGGAGCGTGGCGGGCAGAGCGGGAAGGGCTGGAGCTGGTGGTGACGATGCAGGGGTGTCTGCTGAGCGCTGCTCCCTGCGTAACACCACTGGGCACTTTCCACGCACGCACCGTGTCCCTTCATTCTTTAGAGAACCCCGAGGGCAGCCCCCCACAGCCCCAGCTTACAGACAAGAAAACTGAGGGCTGCATCACGCCACTGCCCCTGTGGCCTAATTAAGAAGTATCTGGATCCAAAATCAATGGACAGCAGTTGTAGGCAAGGAGCGTCCCCATCAGGGAAGGCTGGACCCAGGAGGCAGGGTCATGAGCTACCTCTTCCCCGGGGGGTCGCTCTGCAGCGGGCGCCCCTTCAATCAGGACCCGCCGTGAACGCCGAGCGGGTCGTGCCTGACACAGGACCACCTGGCCAGGCGCTGAGATCCACCAGCGCTTGGCTGTCCCAGCCCAGAGGGCGCCCTGCTCACCACAGGGACATCAGAGGGCCCCAGACCACTGCCCTCCACAACAGTCTGGCCAGAGACCCTCACCGCAGCACTGCACCTGCTAGCAGGACCCACAAGACTCCAGAAGCTTCCGCTGGGTATCCTTGCTGGTGGTGTGATCACCCGGCTCCAAACAGCAGGGGAACCCAAAGCACAGCCAGGGGTGGGGCCTGACTCAAGCACAGGAGGCCTTTACCGGAGAGCCACGGGGCCGGACGCCC
>SJYV01031479.1:0-10785 GCA_006410875.1 Neotragus pygmaeus
TATGTATATATATATATATAATTTTAAAAATTATGCCATGAACCTTTTTAAGTGGGTGGGGGTAGTAATCAAAGTGACATTTTAGTATATTATGCAGCGGCCCCCGAAACACATTGAAAGCCATTTACAGGACTTTCCTGGTGGCTCGGTGGATAAGAATCCGCCCGCCAGTGCGGGGGACAAGGGTTTGATCCCTGTCCGAGAAGATTCCACACGCCCGGGAGCAGCTCAGCCTGTGCACCACAGCCGCGGAGGCCCACGCCCGAGCACGTGCTCCTGTGAGAAGCCCACACGGCCACCGGCAGCCCTGGCTCACCGCAGCTAGAGAAGGCCCGTACAGAGCAACGAGGACCAGCCTGCACAGAGCAACGAGGACCAGCCCAGCCAGAAGCAAAGGAGGACCAGCCCAGCCAGAAGCAAAGGCAGGCGTTCTAAACAGTCATTTACGAATGAGCAGTGTCAGCGAGCATTGATAGTGGCCCCAGTTAAGAAGTGGTGGGAATGGAAAGGAACACGGTGGGCCTTGAAGGTTTTCTAAACAGAAAAGATGAATAAGTGAAACAGTGAAGAAAAACTGCTTAGTCTCAATTGCTGTATTTAGTTGCTAAGTCACGTCCGACTCGTCAGCAGCCCCCAAGGACTGTAGGCTACCAGGCTCCTCTGTGGGATTCTCTGGGCTAGAATATTGCAGTGGGTTGCCACCTCTTTCTCCAGAGTATTTTCTTGACTCAGGGATTGAACTGGTATCTCCTGCACTGGCAGGTGGATTCTTTACCGCGGAGCCACCAGGGAGGCTGCTAAGTTCTCAGTAGCCCTTTGTAAAGTTTATGTGGATGCCCACAAAAACACAGCCAGATGTCAGTCAGCTGATTTAATCCAAAAATTAGCGAACCATAAGTGTCGTAGAGACCAGTCCATCTAATAATATCACGTCCCTAAATGTAGCCACATCTTGGAAGCCATGTCCAGGAAAAATGCAAGGAAAGGCCAGAGTGCTGGAAACCACAGAAGGCCGACTTCGCTGATCAGGGATGGAAGGGCTTTTCCTCCCCCGGAAAGACAAGCCTCTGATGAGCACCGGATCCAACAAACACGGACTTTGTAGATCAAATAAAAACACGAATATTCCCAGGGAACTCCTGGCTTGCATCCATTTTAGGCTGTAGCCAACTTAACATTTCTGATCAATGTTAGGAGAAATTAATTTTAAGTTTTCTATCCAGTTGTGATTCGCCTGTTTCTAAAGCTGGCATGTTCTAAGAACCCCCTTTCATTCGAAGTGTTTGAGAAGGTGACGGCACACGGCTTCCAAAGACGTTCCAGCTTCAAAATCCTCCGGTGCGAGAGGAGACGTCATGCCAACTGCCGGACTAGACGCTTTCTCTCTCTCAGATGTTCCAAAGGAGGTAGTTTACTAAATAAGCCTTGTTTATGCTTTCTGGCATTCCTGAAGCAGATGTAATATAACTGAAAGCAAACAATTTTAGTGATGCGAATTCATGCATTGCCATCTGAACACCATGTAATCACGAAACTAAAATGTTTACCCAATAATCAAAGACTGAGGCAAAGGAACCAAAAGGCATTTTGTGAGACGAAGCGCTGGCCAGTACATCCAGTGAAAGGGTTTATGGAGAGTCAGCCTGAAACGGCTCGTGAGGAAAAGTCACCGCGACTTGGTTTCCAATCACACACAAAGACTGCCCCTCTATTATTCCAAATGGCCAGAAAAAAACTGATTCGGGCAGGAATCGGACTGGTTGTCACAGAGAACCGGGTTTTCCCGGCAGACTTCCAGCGTAAGCTCTCCAGAAGGCAAGCAACACCCTAGCCTCAGAAGAGCCCTACCCCTCACCCACGACATTCCTCGGCAAGCAGAACCACCTCTGATGGTAAAGCACATCCCTTCCACTCTTCACACGGGTGGTGCGTTCCCTTCCACCTCCCTGCCTTCCAGGCAGCTGCCCCCTGGTCTCAGTGTGGCCCTTTGTCACTACAGCCCTCTCTTCCTCCACGTCTGGCTAAAAGCCCACCTCTCCTCCGTCTGACACCAGCCAGCGTGGGTATTCATCCGGTCTGAACCCTCTCCAGGTCTGTGCGCTCAGTTAACATGAAAGTGCTGGGGCTTCTCTGGCGGTCCAGTGGCTAAGACTCCACGCCCCCAAAGCAGGGCTCCAGGGCCCATCCCTGGCCAGCAACTAGATCCCACACACTGCGACGAAGAGTTCCCGTGCCACGAGGACAGATCCCGCATGCTGCAAGCAAGACGAGGCACAGCCGGGTGCATACACACATATCAGAAACACACAAAAGTTCAAGTATTGGCGAGCTTCTCTATGGGACGAGCACAATTCCCACTGGATCTCCTACAACCCTGAAAATCCCACAGAGCAGAGTGAGAAGGAATTCCCTTCCTTCCTCTCCGTCATCCCTTCCTTCTTTCAATCCAGGGTTTATCCAACATCTATTCCATGCAAAGCCCCATTCAAGGTTTCTTCATGTACCATTCACATAACCCCCCCTCAGACCTCGTGAGAAATCATGGACTCGCTCCCAGCCCAGCTCTGCTCTTCTCCAACTTTCTCGTCTGCGGTTGTGTTTGGTTCTTCTCTCCTGCTCACCCCAACATGCAACCAACTGCCCGCTCTCTATCACCTGTCTGGCTCCTCCTCTTTAATTCCTCTGCCTTGGTATCTCTCTTAAACACCAAAGCCTCTTCATTACTGTTCTCCCTGCAACCGGGCGGGTCATTATCCCCATGCATGAGTTGCTTGATAACAGCAAGAATCCGGCACTTTAAGTGATTCCCGTCTATATAACACAACCCGAGTCCCCTCGTTTGACATTAAAGAACATCCTAATTATTACAGCTTATCTTCCAGGTGCACAGGACTTCTAATTTCAGATGCCAAGCAATTGGACTCCTGTAGGTTTTTGTTTGTGCCATTTCCATTGTGTGAAATGGCCTTCACCCAACTTTGTCCTAAAGTCCTGCTTTTCAAACCTAGCTAACATGCCAGCCAACTCCCCCAGATCCAAACTGATTGTTCTTCCTCCTGAACTTTCTTAGATTCAGGTGTTACGACTCCAAGGCTGCTTCCAGATCATAAAATCCTGGAGGGAAGAGATCGCACCTGTGTGTCTTTGCACTCCAGCTCCGTGGCCAGCGCGGCAGGACTGCTTCGGCACCAGCAGGGGTGGAGGCACCAGCACCGGGAGGTGAGTGCAGTGCCGTCACCGTCTTCCAAGTGTTCCCAGGAACTCCAAGCTCACAAACACGTAGGACACACTGGGTTGGCCAAAAAGTTCACCGGTCTCCCCGCACGACTTTACCTACCGCGTATGTTCCTACAGAGCCATCTACCTACTGTCTGTGTTCCTGCAGAGCACTCTGGCAGGAGATGTAGAAGCATGCCAGCTAGTGAGCCACAGAGTGTATGAGGTGTCTTTCCAAAGACCTACCTCACCGACTGGCTTCCCCAGTGGCTCAGAAGTAAAGAATGGGGCTGCAATGCAGGAGACATGGGTTCGATCCCAGGGTTGGGAAGATCCCCTGGATGAGGGCATAGCAACCCACTCCAGCACTCTTGCCTGGAGAGTCCCATGGACAGAGGAGCCTGGCGGGCTACAGTCCACAGGGCTGCAAAGAGTCAGACACGACTGAAGCAACTTAGCATGCATAAACACACCTTCCCTCCTATACCAAACCACCAAATATACCATTATATTGGGCTTCCCTGGGGTCTCATGGTAAAGAATTCGCCTGCTAATACAGGAGACGTGGGGTCCACCCCTGGATCAGGAAGATCTCCTGGAGAAGGAAATGGCAATCCATTCGAGCATTTTTGTCTTGGAAATCCCATGGACAGAGGAGCCTGGCAGGCCCTAGTCCATGGGGTCACAAAAAAATCAGATACGACTTAGCAACTAAACAATAGCAATACACCGCTACATGAAGACACATTCAGCTATGAAGACCAACAGGCATTCACAGACCTCCCTCTATCGCTGGATACACCAGAGGTAAGAGCACAGGTTTCAAAAGCACCCAAGAAGACAAGGCTCAGAACTCTGAAACTGGGGGCTCTTCTTTTCTTACAGGATAGAGAGTGGGTGGATATGGAAAATAAAGGCATTTGGCTCTTAGTGGTAATAATCCTCAAACTCATCACTTTAAGTTCAACTACAACAAGCACTTACGGCCAGGAAAGGAGCTGAGAAAACAAACGTCTGGGAAAACTAAACATTCTCTCACCTGCGAAGCTGTGCTGGTGGATGGAAGCTCTTGTAGGGATAATCTTTTTTTTTTTTTATTTGAAGACTGGTGTTTTGGCAGCAGCTGAGCAAAGCTTTCTGAAGCGCTCAAGGTAAGCTATGCCATAAGCTGACCACATGTCCCTGCTTATAAGGAAGACTCCCAGCTGCCATCTGTGATCCCTGCAGAATCATTAATAGAACTGCCCCCTTCTCTCTAACAACTGCCCCCATCTGAATGATAAATTAGATGGCCACTCTGCCTATGAGTGCACAGTCAGAATACAGTGGCCCATCCGTACAAGGTAAGACGGTTTGCTCTAAAACACCAGGGGGGTGATGCCAAGAATAGGGCAGAATCCAGGCTTCCTGACACCAAACCCAGGCTCTATCTCAGGGAACACATTTCCTCTAAGTTGTTTCCTCATCAATTAATCACGAAAAACACTTTGGGAAATGGTAAAGATGCACAAGCGTGGTTTCTGCAAACCAGCACTTACCATCCAGTTGAGGAGACTAAGCACATCCTCATTCAATAATTAAACAGGGCCAGAGAGATTCATAATCTGGTGCCAGTTATGTGGTTCAAATGACAATTTCAAAAGGAGTTAGAGGAAGGAAAAACCCCGATGGGCTGCGGACTTCAGGGAAGGTTTCTGGGAGATGATGGAACCTGAACTGGATCTTAAGAGGGGAAATGATGAAAGGAGAAAAGAAAAATGATATTTTTCCTTAAAAAAAAAATGGCAGAGGAATAAACCACTTAGGTGATGCTATGAGCTCTCTGACGCTATAGCCAGAAGATGTAGAAACAAGATGAAGCCATCCCCAGCTGTCCATGCGCCCTTTCCCAGAGCGCCCTGTGCCTGAAGGCGCAGCAGCCGGCAGCGTGGGGCATCTGGCGAGCAGACGCGCTCTGGCTGCTGGATGACGGCGCTCCTCCCTGTGATGTGGTGAGAAAAACGTGGCCGCTCTGACTTCTGGCCTCAGCTTTTCCGCTGACTGGCCGTGTGTCTGTGGGCAAGTGGCTTCATCAGTTTTGAGCCTCAGTTCCCTTCAGTGAAACACTACAGCTGGATGAAGTGATCTCTAAGAACCTTTCCATTTCTGGTCCTTTACAGTCAATTCTAGGTTGTATTTAGTTTTAGTTTAGTTTAATTGATTAATTCTAGATTTAGCTCAATAGTGGATGTAGTGTTCATTTCTGGCAAAACGGTAAACACTGGGCTGATCCTATGGATTCCTTTTTACTACAAAGATATGAAATGCTTAAGAAAAATCACAATGCTGCGCCTGGAAGGCAAGAAGCAAGGGAGGAAAGCATGGGCTCCAGAAACGAAGAAAAACTGAAGCCCGATCTTTAGAAATAAGTCAACTCCTTAGTGTCCAGGCGAGTTTCAGACCCACACCAATGCCCTTGGGGGTCTGGGGACAATGATTAGATTCTAACGCCCACGAAGAGATGTGGGCTTCATCCTGACTGAGGTGGACGGAGGGAGGTGGAACTGAGCCCTTTTCATAAATCTTACAGTCACCCCATCCATGAAAAAGGGACAAAGACCATGCCCGCTGCCTCAAGATGGAGGGCAGACAACCGCCTTAGATCCAGAGACCAGGCTGCCTCTGAGAAATCAAAACCCCAAACATGAATCACATTCAGTTGCAATATCAGAATTTACATTATCTGCGTATCTGGACATAGGACAGAAACAAACATAAACACAGTTCCAGGAACATCAGAATACCTTTGACCATTGCAAGGAGCAAATGCGTGCCTGTTACACTGGCACAGTCTCACAGCTCAGGATTCACAAGATTCCCACGGAAAGAACTCTCGGGGAGACGAACTTGCAACACACACGCACCCTGAGAAGTCACTACTTAAGGACCAGCGATAAAGACGACTTTTTAACTAAAATCTAAGAACTGGAAAAAGACTACAATCTGAAATGGGCTATGAAATAAGATTTCTTGAAAGTATTAAAATGATAAAAGACTAAAAAACACAATGGAATAATAAGAGTGAACTAAAAAAGAGAGAAAATAGTAGACTTGAAAAAGAACAAAATGGAACTCCTAAAAATAACTTAATGGAAAAGTTAGACAGCAGAGCGACACAAATATAGAATTAGTGAACTGGAAAAAGAGAATTAAGGAAATGAACCAAAATGTAACACAGGAGTTCCACAGTGTCAGACTATATTTTTTGGGCTCCAAAATCACTGCAGATGGTGACTGCAGCCATGAAACTAGAAGACGCTTACTCCTTGGAAGAAAAGTTATGACCAACCTAGATAGTATATTCAAAAGCAGAGACATTACTTTGCTGACTAAGGTCCGTCTAGTCAAGGCTATGGTTTTTCCTGTGGTCATGTATGGATGTGAGAGTTGGACTGTGAAGAAGGCAGAGCACCGAAGAACTGATGCTTTTGAACTGTGGTGTTAGAGAAGACTCTTGAGAGTCCCTTGGACTGCAAGGAGATCCAACCAGTCCATTCTGAAGGAGATCAACCCTGGGATTTCTTTGGAAGGAATGATGATGAAGCTGAAACTCCAACACTTTGGCCACCTCATGTGAAGAGTTGACTCATTGGAAAAGACTCTGATGCTGGGAGGGATTGGGGGCAGGAGGAGAAGGGGACGACCGAGGATGAGATGTCTGGATGGCATCACGGACTCGATGGACATGAGTCTGAGTGAACTCCGGGAGTTGGTGGTGGACAGGGAGGCCTGGCGTGCTGCGATTCATGGGGTCGCAAAGAGTTGGATACGACTGAGCGACTGAACTGAACTGAACTGAACTGAACACGCCACATCTAACACCTCAATAACTAACTCACACACCAGACCTGAAACCTCAGTACAACTGGGGAAAGTGACCATTTCAAAGACATAAGACAGGAGAGCCAGAGAGGGTAATGGCAATAAGATGGAAAGCAGGTGGATAAGTGGCAACAGAACCAGCAGAACCAGGAAGGCAGAACCCTAGACTCGGAATCAGGAGGGTTAGGAGCGAAGCCACAGGCTTGGAAGGTCCGGGAACAGTCAGCACTAGCTGCCTCTGGAACTGGGAAGGGGGAGGGGGGCCCACGATCGCTGCCTAAGAACCAGTCCGGCCTCCCTGGTGGCTTAGATGGTAAGGGACCCGCCTGCAGTGCAGGAGACGTGGATTCAGTCCCTGGGTTGGGAAGATCCCCTGGAGAAGGAAATGGCTGCCCACTGCAGCTACTCTTCCCTGGAGAATCCCAGGGACAGAGGAGCCAAGAGTCGGACGTGACTAAGCAAGTAATGTTTTCACTCTTCTCCTCCCNTGCCTAAGAACCAGTCCGGCCTCCCTGGTGGCTTAGATGGTAAGGGACCCGCCTGCAGTGCAGGAGACGTGGATTCAGTCCCTGGGTTGGGAAGATCCCCTGGAGAAGGAAATGGCTGCCCACTGCAGCTACTCTTCCCTGGAGAATCCCAGGGACAGAGGAGCCAAGAGTCGGACGTGACTAAGCAAGTAATGTTTTCACTCTTCTCCTCCCAGGCCTCAGGTCCCTTTCCCAGCTCCACCCTGCAGGGCAGCGGTCTCTCTCCCAACTGGTGAAACTGGAGGTGTGGGCTCCAGAGACAGGGTTCCTGGACTGGGGAACATCATACGTCACACAGAACAGAAAACACGCACGCTGAATGCTGGCCCTTGTCTCACTCGGCTCAGCACTCAGCCCGGGAACAGGCAGAGCTTCACCTCCCAGAGCAGAATTTGGAAAGGTGCTCCCTGGAGAGTCTGATCGTCTCTGTAGGTTCTTCGGTAGGAGACTTTAGGGGCTGACATGCGGAATTCCCCAACAAATGGCTTTAACATATTATTCCACGGTAATGCTCAAAGTCGATAACCCCACACATCCTCAGAGCTTCCAAAGAGACGATTAGCTCCCCACTCTTCAGGGTGACCAACCACTCAAGGATTCCGAGGCACGCAAGGAAGTCTCTACAGGACAAGCACACAGACGAAAGGCACCAGGGAGCAGACGGAGGCCGCGAAGGGAGAGGACAATTTCCAAAGAGAGGAATGCGTTTTCAGAAGACTGAGAAAATGTCACACATGAAACCAGAACAGAATGCTTAAAAAAACACTCAACTATTTATAGATGAAAAGAGGAAATTTAAAACAATAACAGAAATGAAAACCCAACAGACAGGTTGGAAATTGAAGAAATTATCCCCCAAAAGAGCAAAAGATAAAGAGATAGAAAACAGGAGGAAATCAGAGGACTGGGCTAGAAAGCACCACACCCACACAGGAGGAGTTTTGGAAAGAAAGACTTGCCACCAAAAGCTTGAAAGAACACGCTGACTGCTCAGTGCAGCAGATGAAAACAGACTCCCACACAGGAAAGTTACTGTGAAATTTAGAATACTGGGGAAAGGAAAAGAGTCTACAAGGTCCCAGGGGAAAGGAAAAAAAGGTCAGGTGCAAAGCATTAAGAGCCAGAACGGTTTCCCCCTTCCAGCGGCAACACTGGGAGGGAGCACGCATCAGAGCGATGCCTTCACACTTCTGGAGGTGATTTAGTTTTGACCTAGAATTCTTTGTACAAGACAGCCACGCCTTCCGGTGAGAAGATAAAGACTTCAGGGGACTTCCCTGGAGGTCTGGTGGCTGAGACCTGTGCTCCCAAAGCAGGGGGCCTGGATTCTACCCCTGGTCAGGGAACTGGATCCCGCAGGCTGCACCTGAGAGTCCACACGTCAGGGGAAGATCAAAGACCCTGCACGCCACAGTTAAGACCAGGGGCTGCTGCTGCTGCCTAGTCGCTTCAGCCGAGTCCGATTCTGCAACCCCATAGACCGCAGCCCACCAGGCTCCGCCATCCCTGGGATTCTCAATCAAGTACACTGGAGTGGGGTGCCATTTCCTTCTCCAGTGCATGAAAGTGAACAGTAAAAGTGAAGTCGCTCAGTCGTGCCCACTCTTAGTGACCTCATGGACTGCAGCCCACGAGGCTCCTCCATTTATGGGATTTTCCAGTCAAGAGTGCTGGAGTGGGGTGCCATTGCCTTCTGCAGGGGCAGCCTAATAAATACATAATAAAAATATTTTTTAAAACATATAAAGCCCTTTCAGATATTCAAAGTGTGAATCTCTCTCTTGGATCCATTTTGGAAAGGCAACTTATAGATTGGGAGCCACAAAAATGTGTGAGAGGAAAAAGAGGAAATTTATGTGATTTGACTCAGGCATAAAGCAGAGGGGTGACATGGTGAGGGGAGCTGACGAGACCAGCGGATTGGGAGAAACACGCGGCGAGGGCTGCCACCAGCACGGCACTAGGCTGTCATCCCGACCCCGCGGGGGATGCGCTCACTCAAACAATGGAGTGGATCGAGAAAGGGGATCCCACTCAAACGTCAAGGAAAGTTCTAGAATACCAAAGAAGAGACACCCCAGCATGCAGCTGTGCAACAGGCCCGAAGAAGCACCCAGACAGAAGGGAGACGCACGTCTCCAGGAGGAGTGCTGCCAAGAGAGAGAACTCACGGATTTCCGGTGTGATCGGCCTGGTGGAAGGGCGCCGTGAGCCCTGAGAGACAGAAGAGCAGCCTCCCCTGCAAGGATGGAGGACACCAAGGGAGTGGAGACAAGCCGAAAACCAAGACACATTAACACGTGACACCGCTGATACACGGACTCTTAGAAAGGGGTAAAAGTGAACTTAGTTACGAAACAGCAGCAGAGTCAAGATGCAGAAGACAAACTCAGAGCTGCCAGGGGATTCGGGGGAAGGGGCAGCGGGGAGGCCGTGTGATGCAGACGGATGTGAACTTGGGCGAAGCTCCGGAGAGGGCCGGGAGGCTGGCAAGCTGTGCACTTAACTGGAGCGCACACAGACCCGTCTCTGCTCTGTAATGGGCCATATGGACCCACGGTGCTCAACAGAATGAGCGCACGTATAATTGACTCTGCTGTGCACCGGGAACTGACAGAACACCGCAACTCCGCTATGAAAGTGAAGTGAAGCCGCCCAGTCGTGTCCGACTGTGTGACCCCATGGACTGTAGCCTACAAGGCTCCTCTGTCCATGGGGTTTTCCAGGCAAGAATACTGGAGTGGGGTGCCATTTCCTTCTCCAGGGGATCTTCCCCACCCAGGGATCGAACCCAGGTCTCTTGCCTTGCAGGCAGACGCTTTACCGTCTGAGCCACCAGGGAAGCCAATTCAACTATACTCCAATACAGTTTTTCTTAAGGCGGCGGATATTAACTGCATAAAACTTAAAAACCTTAACTGCTAATGCTTTTTCCATAGGCCACATAGTGGAAGCACTAATAACAGATCTAACCCCGTATTGCAATAGAGTCACATTGAGAGAGCAGGGCTGGCAAAGCAATAGACACGGTTACGTAAGAGAGAGAAACCTATATTTAGTATAATAGGAAGTTAAGACATCATGAGTAACACTGATAAAAGATCACAGCATACACATTATTTAGAAATGCCAGAAGTGTGAAAGTGAGTCGCTTAGTCGTGTCCGACTCTTTGTGACCCCA
>SJYV01031481.1:0-16179 GCA_006410875.1 Neotragus pygmaeus
TAAGAGTCAAGGGCCTGATCCCTGGGTTGGGAAGGTGCCCTGGAGAAGGACATGGCAACCCACTCCAGCATTCTTGCCTGGAGAACCCCATGGACGGAGGAGCCTGGTGGGCCACAGTCCACGAGGTCGCAAAGAGTCGGACACGGCTGGGCGCACACACACAGCACCCTAACCAATCATCCAATGCCACCCCCTCCAGCACAAATTTTTTTTTTTTTGTCTTGAGGGTCAAAAAATCAGTTATTAACCCCCGCAAGGGGATGGCTCTCCCCGGTCTGTGAGGAGTTTGGCCTCTTGCACTCACAGTGCCCGCATTATCTCTGCTCTTTGCTCTTAATAAAGTCACTCCCTTCTGAACAAGCTCTGTATTTGGAAAATCTTTCCCAACCCCCCCGCGGAGAATGTCACTGGATTCTGATCATGGCCTTGATGTTGGTTGGCCATAGAAATTTGCGGACAAAAGGCCAACGAGCTTCATTTCTAGTTTCTTCTGCTATCAAATAGCGACAGGAAGACTATTTTCTTGGTCTGCCTAATTACTTTTTTCCGTGCATCCCCCCCTCCCCGTAAGAAAGAAAGAAGACCATAGCTCTGCAAGAATTCAGTAGACACTAAAATGTCATATTATCACAAGCTGGGTTGTGCAGTTTGCCTGAGGCATGTTCTTATCTATCACAGCTAACACCCTGCTTCTAGTCAGGTCGGAAGAAGAATACAGCAGCGAGAGGACCCACTCATGAATCTCTTTGATGTGTGTGATTTTCATTTCAGTCACTGTTGGTATTAGGAAATGTTTCTGCTTTTTCCTTATGCGTCCACACACGAAAAAAGCATTTTGAAAGCTGCCTTCTTTTGTACTACGTGATGAATTCCAAGGGTTGGGACAAACAAGCATTCATGGAGACATCCAAATGGATTCGTTTATTTACAGGCTCAGGGATGTTCACGGTTATCCTTACGTCCCAAAACAACTGTTTGGGGAAAGCCCATTAAACCTTTCAGGGAAATCCCAAAACACCCTCCTTGTTTTTTCTAATGACAAATGGAGTATTTCTGGCCATATCAACGCTAAGGCCAGCACAGCATCACAGCCTCGCTGGCCTTTCAACTGTGAATTTCTAAGCCCAGAGGACGCCTAGCAAGAACAATGCCTGCCATCAGGCCACCCATTAAGCTGCAGCCACTGCTTACAGCAAGTGCTGAAGAACTGGGGTGTAGGGGCTGGGGGAACAGAGGCACACGTGTACACCGTGGCAGATTCATGCTGATTTGTGGCAAAACCAACACAGTATTGTAAAGTAAAATAATAATAAAAACCAGGATACCGGTCCCAGATTGCTGAGATGAATGAGAAAGGAAGGGTTTCAGTGAACCCAGACTCTTGCAACTTCCCCTACATAGAAAAGCATAAAATTCCTTCACTTGACATACCTGGTTTCTATAATTAATAATTTCCTGATGTTCAGGCTCCTTGCCCCTTGTTGCAAACTTCTATATAACCCGACTCTTCCCCCTCCGTACATACCTCCTCCGACAAGATTTCTCAAGGTCACTTGAGATGCTATCTCTTGGGCTTGACACCCTAAAAATTCCTGCCAAATCAAACGTAAGCCTCATCATCTTCAACGCTGGGACTATCTTTTTAAGTCGACGCTAAGGCCAACTTGGAGACACAGGATGGGCAGCACAAGTGAGGGAATGGAGGCGGTTAGGACCGCAGAGAACTCCAGGTACCAGCCGCTGCCAAGCTTGTAGTAGCCGGAGATGAAGGAAGGTGAAAATCCACGTGCGCTTGCAAGTGATAGAGTGTCTGAAGCCCTCAGGTGTGCAGACTCAATTATTCTGCAGCTCGGAGATTAATTAGAGATTTAGAAGGGGAAAAAAAAAATGAAAGCCCTAAAATCTATCTACGCTGCTTACATGATGTATGAACATATTCACCTGCTTGGTTCCATTAAGAATTTTTGTGTGAAAAATCTTACGTTTTCCTCCCATGATAGAGCAGTTTCGCAGTCTTGAATTCTCAGAGTCAAACAGCTCATTCCTCTTCACTGGCTCATTAAGGCCCCCCTCCCGCCCCCAACAGGCCTTGAGAATGTATGGCATTGCCTTTCAGTTTTCCCCCATAATGAGTCATTAGAAATGACTCGAGTAGGTCTGTGTATAGAAAGGCAACATGGAAAGCAGTAACTGTTTTGTGAAGAAAACCAGAATGTTTGGGGGCTTCCCTCGTGGCTCAGACAGTAAACAATCCCCCTGCAATGCAAGAGACCGGGGTGTGATCCCTGGGTTGAGAAGATCCCCTGGAGGAGGGCATGGCAACCCACACCAGTATGCTTGCCTGGGACATCCCATGGACAGAGGAGCCTGGTGGGCTGCAGTCCACAGGGTCACCAAGAGTTGGACACGACTGAGCGACTAACTCTTTCACTTTCAGGGGAGCTGACATCTTACCCGCCTCGCGGTCAAAAGCCCAGAACATGAACAATAGGAGCAATATTGTAAGAGATTCAGTAAGGACTTTTAAAATGGTTCACATAAAAAAATAAAAAAAAAAGACTGTAAAAAATTTGAAAAAGAAAAGACTCTAATGCAAATCACGCTCTTAGTGGGGGCGGAGGTAGTTGAGTCACTCAGTCGTGCCCAACGCTTGTGACCCCGTGGACCGTAGCCCACGAGGTGCCTCTGTCCATGGGATTTCTCAGGAAAGAATTCTGGAGTGGGTTGCTATTTTATTCTCCCGGGGATCTTCCCGATCCAGGGATTGAACCCTAGTCTCCTGCATTGCGGGCAGATTCTTTACCGAGTGAGCCACCGAGGAAGCCCTCTGAGTGTTGCATTTCAACTGAATCATGAATTATAGCAAAATCTGGGCTTCAGAGCCACGATTCTATGAACTACGGTCACGTTAGAAATACGTACTGTATTGCTTTTTTCTTGGTCCCTCCGTACATTCATTCTCTATATTAAGATTTGTTTTGTCAGTTCATGTGCACTGTTGATTATTATTATTATTTCAACCAGAGAGTAGAGTGAGTCATGATTAACTTCAGAATGCTCGGAATAAAAACCTAATTGTCAGTTGATGCATGTGAGCAGTGTACGACGGATCCTATTGGGAATAATTTTTACTCTAGTGCAAAAAAAAATCACTCAAATAGCTCATGCTTTTCAATTAAATTCTGTGGCATAATAAAAGGACTAAAATATGGCTGCTGGTATTGCATTAATATTATGAATATAGCCTTAAATGAAAATTGCCCATGGAAGCACAAATGGGTACATTTTGGAAATCTGCGTGTAGGATGCAATTTTGAAAACTGTAATAGACACGCCATTACCGACATATAGACAGCTTTCAATTTACTCGTAGTTCATGCCAGCAAGTATTAGGTTTAGAGAAAGTGCAGTTTGCACCGGAACCCAAGAATTGAAATAATCTGTGGAATTGAAATAAGGAGCTGTTTAACCAGGTAAAACTGTTTCTAATACGGCAGGAATTTCAGAATCAGTTCATAATGGCCCACTTGTGTTCCCAGTGGAAAATCAGACCAGTTTTCACTTACATGGTATATATAGAGAAAGGATTTATACAGTGAAGTACTGATAAATAATATATCTATTCCTACATGCATCAGCTTGAGAATGACGGACCTCAACCTGAATAAATTTACTAACACAGCATTGTAAATCAACTATACTCCAATTAAAAAAATAAAATGGACGTTTAAATTAAAAAAAAAAATTTACTGACCATAATGGTAAATTTAGAAAAGAAAAGAAATTCCTCTTTTGATGGACATCTAGGTTGTGTGCATGTCCTTCCTATTGAGCATTGGGGTGGATGTATCTTTTTGAATTATGGTTTTCTCTAGGTATACACCCAGGAGTAGAACAGATAACTAGTGAGAAGATACTGCATAGCAAAGGAAACTCTACTTCATACACTGTGGTGGCTTGAAAGGGAGGTCCGCAAGGGAGGGGTTTTATGTATACATAAGGCTGAAGCAACTATCCTCCAATAAAAATTAAGAAAAAGAAATCAGACTCAAATGGATACATGTAAAGGATTCCATTTACAGTACTTCATTTCTTGACGTCCAGGCTGGTTTCAGGGGGTTTTGTTGACTAGAACTCATTTTTCTGTCTTTCTCTTTTTAATGTCATTTTTCATGTTTGTGTTACATTTTATAATTGAAAGTTTTTAGAAATGGAATTATTCAGAAAAATTTTTTAAAAAGAGCGCATGCCCAGCTTCAATCACTGTGTGTGCATGTGTTAGTCACTGAGGCATGTCTGAGTCTCTGCGACCCCATAGACTGTAGCCCGCCAGGTTCCTCTGTCCATGGGATTCTCCAGGCACAAATACTGGACTGGGTTGCCATTTCCTTCTCAAACAATCTACCCAACCCAGGGATCAAACCCAGGTCTCCTGCATTGCAGACACATTCTTAACCACTGAGCTACCTGGGAAGCTACCTGCTGCTGCTGCTGCTAAGTCGCTTCAGTCATGTCCGATGCTGTGTGACCCCATAGACGGCAGCCCACCAGGCTCCCCCATCCCTGGGATTCTCCAGGCAAGAACACTGGAGTGGGTTGCCATTTCCATCTCCAATGCATGAATGTGAAAAGTGAAACTGAAGTCGCTCAGTCGTGTCCAACTTGTAGCAACCCCATGGACTGCAGCCCATCAAGCTCCTCTGTCCATGGGATTTTCCAGGCAAGAGTGCTGGAGTTGGGTGCCATCACCTTCTCCCAGAATTACCCTAGGACCCAGAAGTTCCACTTCCTGGAAGATACTCCAGTGAAATAAAGACACACTTCCATGCATAAACATGTCCGTGCACGCTCACAGCAGCATTTTTATGCACCATCCCCAGAAGGTGCAAATATCTCAAATCTCTACTAACAGATGCATGGATAAATAGATGATGGTATATCCACACAATGAAATAGTCCTCAGTCTTCAAAAGGAAGGTAACGCTGATGCTTGCTACAGTATCCACGATTCTTGAAGACATGATGATCAGTGAAGGAAGGACACATGTTGTCTGACCCCTTTAACCTGTGGAATGTGCACACTTGCCTGTTAAATCCAGAGAACGGAAAGCTGATTAGAGGCTGCCAAGGGCTGGAGGGAAGAGCACAGGAATGAGACATGACTGCTAATCAGGGGTCTTTTGGGGGCGATTACGACCGAGGATGAGACGGCTGGATGGCATCCCTGACTCGATGGACGTGAGTCTGAGTGAACTCCGGGAGATGGTGATGGACAGGAAGGCCTGGCGTGCTGCGATTCATGGGGTCGCAAAGAGTCAGACATGACTGAGCGACTGAACTGAACTGAATATTCTTTGGAATCAGATCCTGGTGATAGCTGCACATCACTGTGGATATACTAACTGTCACCGAATTGCACACTTTAAAATGGCTCATCTAAAAAAAAAAATTTCATTTATTTGGCTGCACTGGGTCCAAGTTGCAGCCTGTGGGATCCAGTTCCTTGACTGGAGACAGAACCCAGGACTTCTGCAGAGGGAGCTCAGAGTCTTAGCCACTGGACCACCAGAGAAGTCCCACACTGTAAAGAGGTTCTTTTTTATGTTATGTGAATTTTACCTTCATTTCCTTAAAAAGAAGCTCTTCTGCGTGCGATAGAAATGACATGAAACAAAGCCTAATAGTGCAAGTAGCATCTAAGGAATAGAGATAAAAAGCTTATACAGCGTTAAAAAAAAAAAAAGACTTTAAGGCAAACAAAGGAAAAATAATACAGGCCCTACTTTTAAAATGCTAGAGAATGAGTTCTGGGATTATTTTTTTCCTTTTAATTTCAGCCTTATGTACACTGTAACTTTTTATTTTGAGATAATTATAGGCTTCTTACAAATTGCCAGAGTAGTCATGGAAGTCACATACACCCTCAACACTACCTTTGCTAATGTGAACGTTATGCCATCGTAAAGGACAACGATGAAGCCAGGAAATTATTGATAGGAGGCTATTAACTACATCAGAGATCTTACAGCGAGTTCCCCAGTTTTACCGTTGGTGTTCATTTATGGACCAGGATTCCACATTATTATACTTAGTTGTCCACTGCAAGCTTTGACAGCTCTTCATTCTTTCTCTGCATATGACTTGTTTTGTATGCTGCCTCTGGGGGTGTGTTTATAAGCTGTAAAGATCGCCAAAGAAGACATCAAGTGTGTTAATATCCGGGGATGCATCTGAGAAATGGTTGGCTAGGAAACAGACCCAAAGAAATAGCAAAAAAAATGAGACCCACAGACATGGGGAAAAATACTGGATGTGGTACCAGGTGGAGCTGCAGAAATGAAAGAGGTCTCCACAACACAGTGGAAGGGTTGGTTGAGAAGGTGGATGAAGGCTGACAGGCAGAGTGGAGAAAAGAAACGTCTGACAGATGGCATCGGTCTAGCAGAGGACTGTGGTTCAGGGTTTTCAAGCATAGTTATGGCCCATTTCAGCTCTCTCAAGAACAGTTTTGGTCCATCTCAGTATCTCATCGCGTCATTATGTTGGCATAACAAGACCGTTCATGGGATGACCCCTCTCTGCTTCTCCCCACGTCGAGTGTTCAGCCCATGGTGCAAAGTTCTCACGAGCAGTTTTGCTTCCTTGTAGCATAGCAGTATCTCACATGCTATCACACTGACATGACAAGACCATTCATGAAAGGACCCCTCTCTGCTCCTTTCCGTGTCAAGGGTCGAGCTGTGGGACCCGCTTCTCCGATCAGTCATGGCCCATCTCAGCATGTCATCAAGTGGCTGTGACCATTCACGATAGAACCCCTCTCTGCTCCTTCCCATGTCAAGTGTCCAGCGGTGGTAAAAAGTTCTCAAGAAGAGTCATGGCACTTTGGCATCTCACCATCTCATCATGTTGGCACAGAACCATTCGTGATAGGACCTCTGTCTGCTCCATCCCAGGTCAACTGTCGAGCCGTGGTACAGCAGTTTTCAGAGCAGTGATGATCCACCTTAGCATCTCAGCATCTTGGCATCTCATCACACTGGCATGGGAAGACCATTTGTGATGGGACCTCTCTCTTCTTCCTCCGCCAGGTGTCCAGTTGTGGAATAAGGTTCTCACGAGTGGTTCTGGTCCACTTCAGCATCCCAGCATCTCATCACGTTGGCATGACAACACCAGTGGTCATACGGCCCCTGTCTGCCTCTTCCCATCTCAAACGTTGAGCTGTGTCGCAAGCAGCTGTGGTCCAGCTTGCCGTCTCAGCATCTTGGCACGTCATCACGCAGGCATGACAAGACCATGTGAGGTATGGCCCCTCTCTGCTTCTTCCTATGTCAGGCGTCCCCCAAACTCTGGGGCTTCACAGAGCCCTGCAGGGTTGCCCTCCCAGACCCTGGCTCTCCGACTACGTCCACTCAGCCAGTTCTTGTGGATTCCATGTTTCCATCTCTTCTTCCACGACTGTCTTTCTTCCATAGATTGTAAGCTTACGCCAGTCTCCGAGGTCAGCTATCCACAGTGGCATACGCATTATCAATGTTACTTTATCACGGAACTGCATTTCCAATTCTTCTATGGATATTCTTCATGCCTTCTGTATTTTTCTCATAAATCCAATTTATTTGGAAGTAGAGGATTCTGTTTTTTCTGAAAATAATGAGAACATTCCATCTTATTTCATTAGATGAGGTGTACCATATCTACACATTCTAATGCCACATTTAATTTAATCCTAATAGACTGTGGTCCATGCCCAATTACTACAGCCTCTAACTGCTGCCTCTATTCTTGACATACTTACTCATGACAAGTTCTTTTCTGAATAAGATATTTGCAGGCAGGTTGTTTTTTTATTTCTGATGCATACTTGTCAGTAGCAAATTCCAGTACCACCTCTTGTTAGATAAGAGTGTCTTGAATAGTACCTTCTCTGAAGGATTATCAGTTATAGACTCACTTTTCTAATTTATCTTCTGTGTTGGATAAATCCTTCATCCTGAGTATTCAGTTGCTAAGGCGTGTCCAACTCTCTGTGACCCCATGGATTGCGGCACATCAGGCTCTTCTGCCCGTGGAATTTTCCCAGCAACACTACCGGACTGGGTTGCCATTTCCTTGTCCAATTTCTCCTTTGAGCCTTTGGTATAAATTATTCAACCCATTTCAGGAAAGCTTAGGGATCCACGAGCTGAAGGTATTTTTCTCAGAAGGTCCACGTGTTCCCTTGTCCTTGTTACAGTCCACTCTTGGGCAGTTCCTAGTAAAGTAAGCGCAAGCAGGAAGTTGAGCCAAGTTTGAGAATCTCCTACGGTCTTCATGTCCATACACTGGGCACCCCATCCGTAACAACTCCTGAAAGTTGAACACTAACATTGCTATGGCTGGTCTGCATGAAGTCTGCCAGGAGAATACATGACCAAATGGTCCACAAGGCTGAGATGCTGCTCCGACACACCTTTCTGACCCCCCTGCTATTCTCCCTTCATGCTCTGCCCTCATAGTCAAGGATGCTCCATGATTCTTGGTGCCCAACACCACATGCTCAGCCTCACCAAAGATAGAAGAAATGGTTCATTACAAAGTCTTGTGTAGTTGTGCATTTTTATGACACAGAGGGTTCCAAAAAGGTAGAGGAAAACTCACTGTGTGTTCAAAACTATATATAATATGAAGAGCTCACGGTCCCCTTGAACTTTCTACGGCTTCAAGTGTTTCTACTTGAATCATAAAGAATGTACAAGGCAGAGAGGCAATGGCTTCCCTCCCCCTTCACTGTACACAGCTGAGATCATGTGCCCAACAAGGAAAAGAAATCCGGAGGAGGAAATGGAGACCCATTCCAGGATCCTTGTCTGAAAAAAAATCCATGGACAGAGGAGCCCCGTGGACTACAGTCTATGGGTCGTAAAGGGTCGGATACAACTGAGCTACTAACACACACACACACACACACACACACACACATACACACACGGAAGACAAATTTTAGGACTTCCTTGGTGGTCTAGTGGTTAAGACTTCACACTTCCACTGCAAGGGGTGTGAGTTCAATTCCCAGTTGGGGAACTAGGAACCCAACCGTAAATAAATAACACGCAAAAGTCATTTAAAAAAAAAATTTTTTTTTTGAGTGGAAAGAGAAATCTCAACATATAAAATAAAATCTTTTATCTTCCCCCCCTACTTGGAAAAGAAATTGTTTATATCATGAGGAAAATCCTTAGGCTTCCCTGGTGGCTCAGACAGTAAAGCGTCTGCCAGTAATGTGGGAGACCCAGGTTCAATCCCTGCGTTGGGAAGGTCCCCTGGAGAAGGAAATGGCAACCGACTTTCCAGTCTTCTTGCCTGGAAAATCCCATGGATGGAGGAGACTGGTAGGCTAAAGTCCACGGGGTCGCAGAGTTGGACACAACTGGAAAACCCTTATGTTTGAATGATCAATAATAGTTTAGCTGCCCAAAGCTAATTTTTTTCCATATAAGATACATCTTTTAGCCCAGAATATTAAAACATTCACACCTGAAATACCAATACCTCATCCATTTAAAGGGAAATAAAACCTTTGGGAGAATATTATAATCTTCCAAGTGTCTGTATGAAGCTGAAAACTCCTTGCCTATGAAGCTGTTCATCATTGGCAGAAATACGATTCAAAATACTGGTCTAGAAATGGAATTATAGAGCACACAGCTTTGGAGCGTAGGATGATGGAAATATACGAATATTGAGGTGAAAAATAGTGTTGCCACTTCTGCTGTAAGCACTGAAATATCGCTAATTCTTTAGTAACAGAAAGAGATGCATTCGTAAAGCATACTGTGGGACTTCCCTGGGGGATCCAGGGTTCAGAATTCACCTTCCAATGCATGTGCTATGAGTTCAATCTCTGGCGGGGGAACTAAGATCCCACCTGCCTTGAGGCCAAAAAACCAAAACATAAAACAGAAGCGATACTGTAACAAATGCAAAGAAAATGTTAAAAAAAAATGGTTCACATTAAATATATATATATTTAATAAAAGCAAACAATTAATGCAATTTAGGAAGAAGATAGTTGAAAAATAAGGGATTCAAACATCCCTAGCTTACTGTAGGATATATGCTTGAGGAATCACTTCTCAATTGAACAGATCTTTCAAAATGAGACACTTGAGTCTATAAAAGAGAACTTGTCCAGTTTAGAATTTCCTGTGAATATTTTCATATCTCTGAGATCTATTAGTCACGTATAAGACTACTCACTCACTTCATCACTACTGAGATCCACTAGTCACGTACGGATGTGAGAGTTGGACCTTAAAGAAAGCTGAGCGCCAAAGAATGGATGCTTTTGAACTGTGGTGTTGGAGAACACTCTTGAGAGTCCCTTGGACTGCAAGGATATCTATCCAGTCCATCCTAAAGGAGATCAGTCCTGAATATTCATTGGAAGGACTGATGCTGAAGCTGAAACTCCAATACTTTGGCCATCTGATGTGAAGAGCTGACTCACTGCAAAAGACCCCGATGCTGGGCAAGATTGAAAGTGGGAGGAGAAAGGGATGACAGAGGATGAGATGGTTGGCTGGCATCACTAACTCAATGGACACGGGTTCAAGTAAGCTTTGGGAGGTGGTGATGGGCAGGAAGGCCTGGTGTGACACGGTCCATGGGCTTGCAGATTTGGACACAACTGAGCGGCTGAATTGAACTGAAATCTATTGCGCTTTGGAAGGGTTGGTTAATTTTTCAACCCCATCACAACTTTGGAGAGGGGGGAAATACTGTTACTTTAAATTTGATACCTTACTTCTCTCACATTGAGAAAGAAATATTTACATGCATTGTAATGCTTTGACATGATTAATTAGGACTGTTGCAGAAAAACGTAGTGCCTGGGTTCCAGCCACGGAGCAGACGGATTACCCTTATGCTGCCTGAGTAACACTTTATAAACCCATTTGTCACACAGAAGAGGTGTCACGTGTAATCTGATGCATTGCGGGTAATGGATTGGGTGAAATTTACTTGGATTCTCAGCAAGGTGCATGAAATAACTACCTTCACCCATGGGCAGATTGTGTTTTATCTCTTAAATCTTACTAGGGTGCCCTCGGCCGTCAGAGAACAGGTAGCTGTATTTCAGCTGGCATCAGGAGGGGACAATGTCTGATTACCTCTCACAAATCTTCGTCCAGCCAGCCCCATCGAGGCTGTTTGCTTGACAGGAGGAGGCTTGTACGACCACATTCACGGTACAATTATCTACATGTTTACTTGTGGTCTTGTGTCAAAGCAGTGCATCCTTACTTGAGACAGAGATTTTAAATGGGAAAAAGAAAAAAAAAATCTACACCAGTTGGTCTAAGTGCCTAGCCAACGTTTCTTAATGCTTCTTTCTTTTAAAGCTTAATTTTTTAAAAAAATAAGGATTGTTTTCCTTAAAGTCTTTAAGGAGTTAGTTGCAATATTATTTCTGCTTTATGTCTTGGGTTTTTTTAGGGTCCTGAGAATTGGGTCCTAGCTTCCCGACCAGGGATCGAAGCCATTGCAAGAGGGAAAACTTTTTTACATTATTATTATTGGTATTTTGAAAAGACTCTGATGCTGGGAGGCATTGGGGGCAGGAGGAGAAGGGGACGACAGAGGATGAGATGGCTGGATGGCATCACAGACTCGATGGACGTGAGTTTGAGCAAGCTCCGGGCATTGGTGATGGACAGGGAGGCCTGGCGTGCTGCTGCCCATGGGGTCGTGTGTATATTTCACTGTTTTTCTCTCTATTCCTCCCACCCTCTCCTTCCCCACTGTCTCCAAAATCTGTTCTCTACGTCTGCATCTCCCTTGCTGCCCTGTAGACTGGTACCCTCTTTCTAGATGGAAGGTGGAATCTCACTCAGTGGACAGCCAGGGCAGTCCCTCCTGATGCTCCCACGTGGGTACCGCATGGTGCAGTGGAGGGCGGCCGTTTTCTATTTCCTGGGATCGACTGACCCTGGAGCCTGGAGACTCCGAGATCAGAGGGTCAGCACAGTTCGTTTCCAGGGTCTGATGAGTGAGTCCCTCTTCTGGATCCTCACACAACAGAGAGAGAGAGAGAGGGCAAGTTCTCTCATTGACTTCTCCTCTGAAAGTGAAAGTGAAGTCGCTCGGTCGCGTCCGACTCTTTGCTAGCCCATGGACTGTAGCCCACCAGGCTCCTCCGTCCGTGGGATTTTGCAGCCAAGAATACTGGAGTGGGTTGCCATTTCCTTCTCCAGGAGATCTTCCCGACCCAGGGACTGAACCTGGATCTCCCACATTGTAGGCAGACGCTTTATCATCTGAGCCAACCCTCTGAGATGGGTGCTAATTCCATCATGGGAGCTCTCCCTGCCCCATGACCTAATTACCTCCTAAAGACACACGCCCCTCAAACCCACCACACTCGGGGACCAGGGTCTCAACAGATGACTCTGGGGTGGAGAGAGAGACCTCAGTCCACAGCAGCATCTGAATGTCCTTTTGGGGGAGCATCCTTGCTCCCATTGTGTGTGAGCTGGCTGTGAAGGTGTATCAAGCGGTGGATCATGTCCCTTTTAGGAAACTCCATGGGACAGAAGTACCATCTCCCTGGTGGGATTTCAGGGCGTGAGCTTTTGGGCACGTAACGACGGTGAGATGACGGATGGAAGCACGGTGATGCACAGAATGAGAACCACAGAGCAGCTGGCCAGGGGCTTATAGGGGCCTCCAGAGATCTCTCAGTCCCTCCAATCCAAGTGTTGACCTCCAACCTCACACGGATTTCATGAACCTTCCCCTGATAATCTTTCTGCTGTTGTTCAGTCCCCTAGTCCTGTCCAATCCTTCACGGCCCCATGGACTGCAGCACGCCAGGCCTCCCTGTCCCCCCACTATCTCCCAGAGTTCGCCCAAATTCATGTCCATTGCCTCGGTGATGCCATCCAGCCATCTCATCCTCCTTGGTAGATTTATCTTTCTACCAAGTTCCAAAACGAGCTTCATTTGCTTTTACCCCAAACCTAAATGGATACAGACTCAGCCAGTTGGAAAGGTCAAACACCAGAAACCCTTGCGTATAATTCATCTCATGGATATAAGTCTCATCCGTAAAGCCTGATTGTAAAGGCAGGGTTGGCAAGGAATTAAGTGTCTCTGTGTCATTTTTAAAATTGGGCGTGTTCAACACCAGACTGGATGAAATGCTAAAACTTTAAAAAAGGGCAACTTTGAAGTTGATCCCAAGTAAAAGTTTCAGTGTGAAGACGGCTATTGGATGATTTGGATTAAAATTCGGAATTGAGGTGGCGAGTCAACATGAGTGCTGGTTTTGGCCATCAAATGGATGCTGTATTTCAGTTCTGAAAAACAAGGAATTAAATAGAGGATCTGCTGCTGCTGCTGCTGCTGTTGCTACTAAGTCAATTTTGTCGTGTCCGACTCCTAGCAACCCCATGGACTGCAGCCTACCAGGCTGCTCCGTCCATGGGATTTTCCAGGCAAGAGTCCTTAATGGGTTACCATTGCCTTCTCTGAAACAGAGAATCTAACAGAGGATTAAAACCGCGACAGGAGATGGTACTTGAGGAATAGAATCAGATGCATGGTTCTCTTTGCCGAGTGAGAATACTATGTGTCAGATAACAGCAGGGTTCTCCCAAGACTCTTCACTTGAGCCTCCCATTCCTACAGAGTTGCATGTATCTTCAATCTTAAGCTTTTCCCTTCTCTCCTCCAAAAATGCAGTCAGAGAAATCCTGATAAGGAGAATCTGATCATGACACTCTGGGATGCTGACCGTGACTTCGACAGCGTCCCGAATCATTTCACATGAGCTCCGAAGGTCATACCATGGCTTGAAGAATCTGGTCCCTACAACTGCCAGTCTCCCTCCCAAGGCCTGTCCACGGCCCTGCCAGCCACACAGCATTTATTTCTGGGTCCTGAATGTCCCGTGGCCTCTGAGATCACTGGGCTCCTGCCAGGAGGCTCATGTAGCCTGGAATACACTCAGCGTCATCCCAGTCTCACGCACAGCTCCAACGCCCACCTTTTGCAAAATTTCTGCTCTTTCTTCCTGCCTTCAGCATATCCTTTCCTTCTTCCATTTTCCCTGTGGGTCGGGCCCCATCACCCAATACCCTACTGATTCACTTGCTAAGTTCTCTTCCGGACCCTTGAGTCCACTCCGCTGTGTCCTGCAGTGGGAAATAGCAGGGCTCTCTCATGGACTGCAATACTCCTAAGACCTGGAGTTGGATCCAGTTCCTAGCAGGAGTCAATAGACGTGTTTGTCAGTGTCCCACCCTTCAGCAGAAAATTGGAGTAACGATTAGTTGAGCATGGGCCTGCCCATCAGAGCAGGACCTAGGTGCCTCCACAGCCAGTCCTTCCCATCAGGAAGCTTGCACAAGCCTCTCACTCTCATCCATCAGAGGGCAGATGGAAGAAGCAGGAACTACAATCCCACGGCCTCCAGAACGAACATCACAGTCACATTAAAGCTAACCAGAATGATCATGGGGATTGCCGCAAAGTCTGACTCAATTAAACTATAAGCCATGCCATGCAGGGCCGCCTAAGATAGATGGGCCACGGTGGAGACTTCTGACAAAGTGTGGTCCACTGGAGAAGGCAATGGCAACCCACTTCACTATTCTTGCCTTGAGAACCCCATGAACAGCATGCAAACGGACTATTACTCAGCCATAAAAAATGAAATGATGCCATTTGCAATAACATAGATGGATCTAGAGATTGTCACACTGCATGAAGTTGAGTCTGACAAAGACAAAGACCGCATGATATCACTTTTACAGGAAATCTGAAAAAAATTTTAAAAGGTACAAATGAACTTGTCTACAAAGCAGAAATAGAGGCACGGGTGTAGAAAATAAACTTATGGTTACCAAGGGGTAAGCGGGAAGGAGGGATAAACTGGGAGACTGTGATTGACATATATACACCAGTATATGGTGGCTCAGGTAATAAAGAATCTGCCTGCGATGCAGGAGACTGGGTTCGATTCTGGGGTTTGGATGATCCCCTGCAGAAGGGCATGGCAACCCACTCCAGTATTCTTGCTTGGAGAATCCCATGGGCAGAGGAGTCTGGCGGGCTACAGTCCACGGGGTCGCCAAGAGTTGGACACGACTAAAGGACTAACACATTCATCTTACTTTCATATGTAAAATAGAAGCTAACAAGGACCTCCTGTGTCGCACAAGGAACTCTGCCCAGCACTCTGTAATGACCTGTATGGGAAAAGAATCAGAAAAGGAATAGATATATGTATACGTATAATTGAACCACTTTGCCTTATGCCTGAAACTAACACCCCCATTGTAAATCAGCGCCGCTCCAATTAAAAACTTTAAAAAGGAAGACACGTGTTTATTTTCAGCATCTTGTTGATGGGACACCAAAGGCTGATGTAGTGACCAGCTGCCAGGCGATGGACCAACCGCTATCTCCTCCCCCAGAATCCTCCATCCCAACCAACTTCCAAGAAGACGACCACTGTTTACCAGACTCTGGAGTGTAGTTCCTCAGGTGAGACAGGCTGTTGGTCATCATCATAGAAACGTTATCCTCACCCAGCATTACAATGGCCTTTTGAGTTGGGTACTCCCCACCTCCCTACCTGGCACAAATTCTGCCGCAAAAGTGTGAAAATGAGAAATGCTCACTGCCTGTGAGTCAGCCTAGCAGATGATGCTGAGAATGCAAACACAAGCACCTGTAATGTGGAGAGAGGTACCCAGGCAGGAGACAGAGATGACAAGCCCTTTCAGTCCCTGGGAGATGGATCCATGTTCTATAGAGATGCTGCTACTTCAAACCCTTCCATAATTGCATGCTGGGAACCACGATCCTCTCTGCACAGTTGTGCTATGGAAACATTTAAAGTCTCTGCTCAATAAAAAGAAAAAAAGGGAAAGAAAAGAAAAATGGGGCCAGACTGACATGTTTTACATCAAATAATTAGGAGAATCTGACAAGTGGTAATTTTGGTAATTGCCAAAAGAGCGTGATTCTCTCCCAATAAAGTATACATCAAATTGCACTAAAAAAAAAACACACACACACACACCATTAAGTCGTTCTCCCTTGTAAAGATTTTTACAAGTGTAGCGTACAGGTTTAAATATGCTCATGCTTTTTCCCACATTGTATTTAAGCAATTTTTTTTTTTTT
>SJYV01031488.1:0-18332 GCA_006410875.1 Neotragus pygmaeus
CATACATGACTACTGGAAAAACAATAGCCTTGACTAGATGGACCTTTGTTGGCAAAGTAATGTCTCTACATTTTAATATGCTCTCTAGATTCCTCTGACCTAAGAGGGTTATTAGTCTGCTTGGGCTGCCATAATAAGATATCACTGAATGGGTGGCTTAAACAACATAGACTTATTTTCTCATATTTCTGGATACTAGAAGCCCAAGATAAAGGTGACAACAGAGATTGTTTCAGATGATTTTCACAAGGCTATAGATGCCATGTTGCCTGTTTTCTGTGTCCTCTCATGGGCTTCCCTGTGTGAGTGCACAGAGACAGGCAGCCTCAGAGCACAGAAGCAGCCAGGCCCGCCCACCCCTCTTCACTCCACGGCTTTCAGGTCTCCATGACGCTTACCTAGAGGAATCCCTGATGCTACTTATGCTGATGAAGGGCCCAAGTGGGGCATTCGTGGACACGGGACTCCCTGTGTGCAAACATGGGCATGCAGATATACCTACTGAGCCAGTTACCAAAGAACTCCTGGCAACAGATTTACTCTTCCACACATCCTTTGTGATAAGCCACAAAATTCCTTTAAGCGTTTCTCTTTTAAAGTGAGCATGATCACAAATGTAAATTGGTACAACCACTAAAAAACTAAAAATAGAACTACCATATGATCCAGCAATCTCACCCCTGGGTATATATTCAAAGAATATCATAATTAGAGAAGACATATGCACCCCAATGTTCACTGCTGCACCACTTACAAGAACCGAGAAATGGAAGGAACCTAAATGTGCATGAACAGAGACTGAATGGATAAAGAGGCCGTGGCACATATGTGCAATAGGACATTGCTCAGCCATAAAAGAGAATCAAAGCATGCCACTTACAGCAATATGGATGGGCCTAGAGATTACCATACCAAGTGAAGTAAGTCAAAGACAAATATCATATGACATCACTTATGTGTAGACTCTAATTTTTAAAGTGATAGACATGAACTTAATCAAGAAACAGACTTGCAGATATTGAAAACAAGCTTATGGTTACCAAAGGGAAAATATGGGTGGGCAGAAGGGATAGATTAGGAATTTAGGATTAACATATATACATGACTATATATAAGATAAACAACTAATAAGGACCTACTGCATAGCACAGAGAACACTATTTAGTATTCTATGATAACCTATATGAGAAAATAATCTGAAAAAGAATGAATATATATATTTATATATAAAATTGAATCGCTTCACTGTATATCTGAAATTAACACAATATTGTAAATCAACTATAATCAATAAAACTAAAAAAAAAAAAATAAAGTGAGCACTAGCAGCTTTCACAATAGGGTGTACTAGAGAGAAGCTGAAAGAAAAAGGGACCCTCCTTTTCCAGACACAGCTTGACTTGAGAATATCCTGGGATCTCTGCCCCTGTGAAGGCCCCAGCAGGCAGTCCCTCCTTGAGTCAGTGAGCACAAGCCCAACGTGATCACGTAGAGAGGGCTCTGTGATCCTGTAGCCCTCTCTGAGGGAATTCTGGACCTCAGGCTATTTTGCCTGCAACACTGCCCTAATTTCTCCTCCTCATGCCCCTCCCTCAGGCATGTCTCCTAAAATCATGAATAAGCATGCTCCATGCCTGCTGCAACTGTGCCCCTGGCCAAAACTCGAGGCTCAGAAAGAATATATAGTCTGACTTAAACTCACAATCATAAGCCCAAATCTTCTGGTTCCAAATCTCATACTATACTATTTTCAGATGGCGTTGCCCAAGAACACTGCTTCCCACAGTAAGAAGACTATTGTGACATCATTCTGAAGGCAATGAAGGCCTTGTCTTTAGCAGACTGGTGTGATGAGCTGCATGTCATGCCTTCTGAGCGTGGATCAGGATACAGCATACGATGGCACAGGCATGGCAGTGTGGTCCTGGTTCACAGGTGAAGAAACAGGATCTGAAGGAGATGCAACTTGGCCAAGGTCACAAAGCCAGGACGTGGCAGAGCTGGGATTCCATCCCACTAGGGACAGGAGTGTAGAAGGGCAGGAAGTCCTTCTAGAGATCAAAGAGGCAGCATCATTGTCTGATGGAGGTGCCAGAGTAGAGACAGTCCTGGGAAGGGCCTAAGGTCCAGAACAAATACATACAGTGACCTTATCTATGAAGCAAAGTGCAGACTGGATAATGGGACTGAAGGAGGTGGAGAGGGCATCTCCTGATAGAAAAGGCCTCCTGGAGACTTTGGAAATGATATGAGACTCACAGCTGTAGTCAGAACAGTGGCTCAACTTTCAGATTGACTCTCATCCAGATGTCTGCCCCTTCCCAGCTCAGTTCCAGGAAGCTTCATGACCTCTGGACTAAGTGTTCAATATAAACAAATACAGTGATCAAAGCCAGTACCTCCAGTCTGACCTGGAGTCCTCTACCTCATTCAACCTCCTGCCACTTTGGAGTAGGAACAGGGGAAAAGTCTGGATGCTAAAGAATAAGGGAGACACATGAACAAGTTGCCAGCAGACTGTTTTAAGCTCTGGCTCTCTTAGTCTCTGCCCTTTGCTTCAGGCATCTGGCTCTTTACCACCCTGGACATTTTTCCAGGTCTATGGAATAGGTCAGCAGGAAGTAAGGAAAGGAGACCTTCCATAACCCAAGGACAGGCTAGTTGGAAGGATATGCTGGGCGGGGGGTGGGAGGGAGGAGTCTCATCTATATTTCATGGTGTATCGTATTTCTGTGGTGTTTGGAGGCCTCTACCACACCCTCACCACATGGCTCTGCAACCTCTATCTGAAACTCTTATGATGGGTTCCCTCACCACCCGAAGCTAAAAGGACATTTTATGACAGCTCTATTAGAAATGTCCAGAATTGAATAGATGTTGCTTCATAGTTATTGCTCTATCCTTCTTGACCACTGGCAGATAATTCAAGCCATCCACTTACAAAGTATCCATTATATCTCCTTCAGTCAGTAGAATGGCACTCAGACATTCAAGTCAGAAACTTGTGTGCCCAAACAAATTTCTTTTTCTGCTCACTATTTCACACTCAACCAATTCCTAAGCTCTGTCAATTATACATTGTGGATGTTTCTTAAATGTATCTAGTTTCTTGATCTATTTTCTTTTACCCTGATTCTGGCCACCATCATCTGTCATTTAGATGGTGGTAAGAATGGCATCACCTTTCAATGAACGTGAACTTGGCAGACTCTGGGGGATGGTGAGGGACGGGGAGGCCTGGCATGATGCAGTCCACGGGGTCACAAGGAGCTGGACACGACTGGGCAACTGAACAACAAGAACAGCAAAGTGTCTCCTTGCAGGTCACCTTTATTCCAGTTTCATGCCCTCCAATCATTCTCCACATTTTAGTCAAAACAAGATTTGAACAATTCAACTGAGATCCTTCCTCTCCTATTGGAAGTCCTCTAACGACCTTTGGTTGGAGGGTCCAAAGTCTTACACAGTTTGCAAGTCATATCATCAGTCGGCTTATGCCTTATCTCTCACCATTTGGCTCTCACACTATAAGACCAATCAGACTAACTAGTATTATCCTTGGGAACCTGCCTACTTTATCTCATTTTCAAGCCATTGCACAGACTATTCCCATTGTGAAGTTTGGACAAAACACTGAATCAAGCAAGGATAGTCTTTAGATCACTCACAACTTCCTTAGGAGTCGCTCTGGAAACTTTGTCACATGAAATCATTTTAGTCTCATAGACAAGTTGAAGAAATCACAATGAAAATTCTCAGGTACTCTTCCTCCATCTTTCACCAATGATAGGATCTAACATATCAGAGTACAAGCATCAAAACCTGCAAGCTGGCATCAAAACAATACAAGATGGGTTTGACTTGCATTTAACCATTATTTACCTGAATTCCTTTTTTCTTGGTGTTTAGTTCTATGAAATGCTATTGCAGTGATAGGTTTGTCTAATCATCACAATTAAAACATAGAACTATTCTATCACCCACAATGAAACTTTGTTGTTCGGCATCTTTATCTTCTCCCTGAAGCCCTATTCCCTGCCAACTGCTGATATGGTTTCCCTTATTTAATTTTGCCATTTCAAAAATATTATATGAAAAGAATAATACAGTCTATAAGCTTCCAGGTTTATATTGATTTTACTTAACATAATGTCCTTGAAATTCATCCAAGTTACTGTATTAATTGCTGCTTATTTTCCTGTGAATTTTCCATGGTTTATTTATCCATTTTCTTGTTGAAGGATAACTGGGTAATTTCCAGAGTCTTTTTTTATTTGCTATTAAAAATGAAGTTTCCAAAATGTGTTATTTACACATATTTATTTTTTAAACTTCGGAAGGAAATTCTTGTACATGTCATAACATGGATGAACCTTGAAGGCATTAAGCTAAGTGAAATAAGTCAGTCACAAAAAGACAAATCCTGTATGATTCCACTTATATAAGACACCTAGAGTAGTCAAGCTCATAGAGACAAAAATAAAACAGCAGTAACTAAGGGCTGGGGCTGACCTTGGGGTTGGAAATAGGAAATTACTGTTTAATAGGTACAGAGTTTCAATGTGGGATAATGAAAACGTTCTGGAGACGAGTAGTGGTGAAGGTTTTACAACAATATGAAAGTACTTAATGCTGCCAAACTGTACACCTAATAATGGTCGAAACAGTAAAATTTTATGTTGTTTATACTTACCAGAATAAAAGCTAGAAAAGCAAAGTAAATGGAATATAAGAAATATTAAAGAAAATAAAGTTAAGATGATAGAGAGCAGGACCACTTAAAGTAGTCAACACAGGTTTCTCTGAAGCAGGAACATTTCAATAGAAGAGAAGGAGCCAGCCAGTGACATGACAGAGAGGACATTCAGGCTGGGTGAAGACCAAGTCTGGAGCCTGAGACAGGAGTGGTCTTGGTGTGTCAAAAGCAGCAGGGTGTTTGTGCGCCTTCATGGATGAGTGTCTGTGCACATCTGCATGTGCATGTGTGTGGTTAGTATGCACAAGCATGAGTGCATTCATAGGTATCTTTATGTTTCTCTGCTGAAGACATGAATCTTGAACATAATTAACCATGTGAACCAACTCATGTTGGCCCAGAAATGAGAACTGTCAAATACTGACAATCTGAAGTGGGGATTGTGCAGTATCAAAGAAAACTGCCACTCGGGACTATACTGGAAGCCCTGGGAAATCCCCCTAAGAAGAATTATTTATTAATCTGGGGTTGAAGGCCAGGAAGGCCCGTGTTGTCCCTGTCCACCAGGCTGATTGGACCTTGTATTACCAAGCCCAGCCTCGTCTCTTACCCTAAGGCATCTGCCAGCGCCCTGCTGGAGGGCCAGTTTCCTTGTGACTATATCCCTGATCTGCAGAAGCCCTGGTGAGCACTTTGGTAAAGGGATCTGGGGTCCTGGGTCATACAGTTAGGGCTTGGACTTGATCTTGGAGGAAGGTGGGGAGAGGGCCCAAGTAGAATCCATGCTGGAGTGTCTCTTTCTCTGCTTATGCTGGGGCGTCTGGAACTTTCCTGGATTCACCTAAACATTTGCAAATGAGATTGTACCTTTGTTTTCAAAGAGAGCCAAGAGGGACTAGACCTTAGATCCTGGGATGCTGAGGTTTCCTTGGGGAGGGACATCTAGAAAAGAACTTTGAAGATCAGATGAAATGTGAGGATTGAAAAAGGAGAAAGGTATTCAAGGAATATTGCCAGTGATCTTGACATATAGGACATGCAGAATACCTGTCAGGAAACAGAGAGGGATCTAGCATTCTGCCTGGGCTAAGAGAGTGAGAAATTTCCAGAGAAAATTCTCCCCCTGGCAAGTCTTTCTTGCAGTGAGAAATAAACATCAAGAGAAAGCAAACTCAAGTTAATTGTGGCTGGGTTAGTAACTAGCAGTGACTCTTCCTCTCTGGATCTTTAGCTTGCAGCTCAGTGCTTGCCACTGAGTAGATGTTGGTTATCTGGCAACCAAAGGACTGTCCAGATATAAGGATGGGATGCAGGTGGCAGTAGGGCCCGAGTGGGAGAAGTGCAAGAGCAAGCCAGGTCTCCATTCATGATTACTCCCTAAGCCAGCAGGCATGAGTCTCTGGCCATGAGTATGCCTATTTGCTCTTGCAAAGGACACAGAGAACATCATCAGAGATTTCTGCAGTAACACCAGAGGACAGGCACCGATGATTCCTTCCTCTCAACAATGCGATTATTTATATCAACCTTTGTTGAAGTATTAAATAACCAGTGTCATTGAAGGATTTATTAATACATTTCCAAATTCCCAGTTTGGAGGCCAGGAATGGATTATCCATCTCTACATCACATGTGCCCAGTATAGGTTATAAGCTCATTAAATATGTGTAGATAAAGAGAACAAGATGAGATAATCTTCCTTGACTTTTCTTACACCAAGGTGAGGAACATGTTGCTGTTTACATCACTCCCTTTGCTTCTCCTGACTGTGGTGACAGCATCTTGTGCCGACACGGAAACAGAGAACTGTGAGAATATCCAGAAGACCTGCCCCGTGATTGCCTGTGGTCCTGCAGGCATCAACGGCCTCCCAGGCAAAGATGGGCGTGATGGTGCCAAAGGAGAAAAGGGGGAACCAGGTACAGTTTGGGGTGTTCTTTCTCTGCTATTCTTTAGCGCCCAAAGGAAACTGCCTGGATTGGGAGGAGGGTAATGTATTCATGATGCTTGTATTACTCTCAACTACATATTATCATTTGAAACAGAGATACGGCTCTGATTCTGGCATTCCAGACTCTCATACAGGAACTGCTAACACTTGATGGTCCTGCAGGCTCAAGGAGTTGACCCTCAAGGCAGACCATCCCATGGGACATAGGAGGAATTTCTTCTATGGTCCTTACAAACAGCAGCGCAGAAAAGTTAGCCCTAGCTCAGTGTCTCCTTTCCCCTGGGAAGGGATTTTGGGCATCATATTTTTTTGAGAAATAGAAAAGGAACACACATATTGAGTCATGTTTCCTTTCTCCTCCAACAGGTCAAGGACTCAGAGGCTCGCAGGGCCCTCCTGGAAAGATGGGGCCTCAAGGAGCACCAGGGATCCCTGGGGTACCAGGACCAAGAGGCGCAAAAGGAGACCGTGGAGAATATGTGGGTAAGATGTTTACTTTAGCAAGGTCCAGGCTAAAGTCCCCTGGGGTCTGTGGGCTCAAGTATCATATGGGACATGCCCCTTCTGCTGCTTCCTGGGGAGATGCCCAACTCTGCTTCCTGACTAAGCAGCCTCCAGCTTCTGTAGGTAACTTAGAGCCTCAGGCATGCCTATCAATTCCTGAATACAGTCACAAACCATTTGGAGCCAAACCCTCGCGAGATGCCTGCTGGAGGATCTGAGCCCTGGCTGTCCTTCAGCTGAAACAATTTGGTCCAAAAGGGAGAATATATGTGTTGGGCTTATTATGCCTATTTTTGCAAGAGCGGTAAATACATGGTATATCAATGATCTCTTACTTCATGAGAAACAACACAGAGCCATTTATTTAAATCAAAATTCTGTGATTCGAATAATTTCTTTGCTGGTCTCAGCTGGACTCACTCATGTGTCAACTGATGGCCAATGGTCTCACTTACACGTTGGCTATTGTGCACCCATCAGCTGGAGTGATGAAGGTGACTGAGCCACAGATCTCTCATCCTCCAGTTGACCCCCTGGCCTTAATCACACAGAGGTGATTACAGAATTCACAAGAAAAGGAAGAGCAGAAGGTTTAAGGCCTCCTTAAGGCTTGGGATACATACACTATTGCTTTCGCCACACTGTATTGATCAACACAAGTCACGAGGCCAGCTCAGATTCAAGGAGTGGGGAATAGACTCCATTTCCTAAGAGAAGCTGTATCATATCGAGCTCATTTTTGCCATCAACTACACGTAGCTTGTCTCATGCCCTCCCCCATGGATAATGGACAACTCACAGAAATCCTAGTTTACTGATTAACAGGACAAACTCAGGGAAAAACAAACAACAAAATGAAGAAAAACAAGACATCCCCAAAGATGAAACTCTATAGACTTTATAGTCAATATTCACCAGCTCATAATAATTCTTCAATTAGTTTATTCCACAATTTTGTCCATGATAGAGCTATTTGTTTGGAGAAATAAAACAATTAGTGAGTAGCTTGGCATGTGGAGAACTATAATGCTATTAACAGATCAACAGGGAGTGTGTGTATGTGCATGTGTGTGTGGGAATGTATGTGTCTACAAAGCGTCTTTACATACATTCAGCAGAGGAAGACATGTTTTGGGTTAGATGGAAATAAAGACAATTTTCCTCCTTTTTGCTTCTTGGTATTTTTCTTTTTTTTCAAAGAGCAAATATCAATATAAAATAAACTTTTAATTTCTTTTTTTTTTAATTTCAAAAGGTACCCTACCCCCTTATAGTTCTAAGATAACTTCTTAACAACACTCTTTCACTTAATTTTCTAGGTGACTATATTAGACTGGCTACTTCAGAAAGAGCAACTCTACGATCTGAATTGAACCAGATCAAAAACTGTAAGCCTTCTCTCTTTTCAGGCAGCTTGAAATTTGGTAAAGTGAAAGACAATATTTATTGAACATATTTAATTTCCTAGTACCTGGATAGGTGTCTATTCATATTCTGATTTCATGAAATCGTCACAACAACTTTTGGTAGAAATGAAGGTAAAGAAAAAGTACATAATTTGCCCAAAAACAGAACTAATGAGTAGCGGAGCAACTTATAAACTGAAGTCAGTCTGATACCGGAGAGGGCTACCCAGATGGCTCAGTGGTAAACATTCCACCTGCCAATGCAAGAGATGTAGAAGATGCAGGTTTGATCCCTGGGTTGGGAAGATCCCCTGGAGTAGGAAATGGCAACCCACTTCAGTATTCTTGCCTGGAAAATTCCATAGACAGAGGAGCCCGGCGGGTTGCTATCCATGGGGCCTCAAAGAGTCAGACACGACTGACCAAATGAGCATCCATGCATGCTCATACCAGAGACTCTGATTCTGCTTCTTTATGTTACAGTGTACAGTGTACATACAGGTCACTGAAAATGGGACCGACACCTCTTTCCTTTTGTTTTGCTGGTGCTGAGAACTGGCAATGGTAACCTATTGCTTGCCCTGAGACAAATATTCTAAGAAATTTACGTTTACTTATGTTACTATTGGGGTAAAACTTAGAATTCCAAATTATGTGTATTCTAGAATATGGTCCAAAGAGACAAAGGCCTTTGTTCCAGTCCGTCTGTTCAGAGTAGGGCTGCTAGATTTAACCAAAAAAAAAAAAAAGGTTACTGAGTTAAATCTGAATTTCAGGTAAACAACAGCAGGTTTTTTGTTTGTTTGTTTTGTTTTTTTGGTATATGTATGTTCTAAAAACTGCATATGAGATCTTTATACTAAAATTTTAAAAAATCCACTGCTTTTCTATAGTTCAAATGTAACTGGACATACCATATTTTATGTGGCATCTGTACTATAGAAACTTTCATCCAGAAAAATATCTTGGGCTGGACTTAGAGACAAACCGTGTCACCTATATTTTCCCATTTTAGGGCTAATCTTCTCTCTGGGCAAAAGAGTTGGGAAGAAGGTATTTATTACCAATAGCAGAATGATGCCTTTTAATCAAGTGAAGACTCTCTGTGCACAGTTCCAGGGCCGTGTGGCCACCCCTATGAATGCTGAAGAAAACAGCGCCCTCAAGGATTTTGTCCGTGCAGAGGCCTTCCTGGGCATCACAGATCAGGAGACTGAAGGCCAATTTATGGATCTGACAGGAAGGAGGGTGACCTACCAAAACTGGAATGACGGCGAGCCTAACAATGCTTCTCCTGGGGAGAACTGTGTGACCCTCCTGTCGGACGGCACATGGAATGACATCGCTTGTTCCTCCTCCTTTTTGGCTGTCTGCGAATTCTCTGTCTGAGGGGGCATGAGCCTCAAGTCCTCCTGTCCCGTCACTCATCTCATGGGCCCGCAACCTGGCTTGGAGGACAAATCTATGTCAATTTCACACACCCTGTACTGAGTTGCTCTTTTGTGGGGAAACAGAGACAATGAGAAGAATGGATTGAGAATGATGAGATGTGGAAGTGAAAAGCGTGAAGAGATTTATAGTGGTGTAGACCAAATCACGAATAATAATCACTTCAGTAACGACAAAATAATAGTAATAGTAGCAACAGCAGTAATAGTGGGAGTACTAATAACATATTTAAAAATGTTTACTATGAGTCAGACTATACATTAAGTATCTAATTTAATTAGGCTGTTCATTTTTGTTTGAGAGTTATCTAAGGTAAAAAAAAAAAAGAGGATTTATTTTTATATTTACTCTAAACACTTATGTTTTATTGAACCTTTCTTTCTCCTTGGGTTGAGGGCTAACCTTAATGGCATCTTTTCAGCCTAATTTCCATAGCTTTTCTGTCAGTCTCAGGTATTAACTATTTTGTTGCTTTCTTTCTAAAAACTATATTTTATTTTCTTTTTAAGGAACTGCTACACTATGTAAATAGCAAAAATATCAAATGAATCGATTAATGAATTCTCACAGAAATATGTACCTATATAACTACCTTCCAAATTAAGATACAGAACATTTCTATCATCTTAAAGGCCCCTTCATAGCCCCTTCTAGTTGACATCCCTGAAGGTAAATACTATTCTGAGCTCTATTATCATACTTTAATTTTGTGTATGATATTTCATATAGGTGGAATGAAGTGTATAAACTTCAGATAGATGGAATCAGACTATACATACAGTTTTATGTCTTGCTGTTTTTCACTCAAAATAAAGTCTGTGAGACTCATTCCTGCTGTTAACATGTAGCAGTAGATTTTTCATTTTCACTGTCATGTAGGATTCCACTACATGAGTGTATCTCAGTGTATTCATTATATTCCTAATGGACAATTGGACTGCTTCCAGTTTCTGTCAAAAGAAAAACCTGATGAATATTTCTGTATTTCTTTTGGTAGATATGTGTTAGTTTCTCTTGGCTATCCAACAAGAAGCAGAACTGGTGGGTCATGGAATAAGCATTGTGCAAGTAACTTCAGTAGATCCTGCCAGTTTTCCAGAATGATCATATGAATTTATGCTCCTATCAACAAGGTCTGTCAGTTCTGGTTGCCCTGCATATTNAAAAAAAAAAAAAAGGTTACTGAGTTAAATCTGAATTTCAGGTAAACAACAGCAGGTTTTTTGTTTGTTTGTTTTGTTTTTTTGGTATATGTATGTTCTAAAAACTGCATATGAGATCTTTATACTAAAATTTAAAAAAATCCACTGCTTTTCTATAGTTCAAATGTAACTGGACATACCATATTTTATGTGGCATCTGTACTATAGAAACTTTCATCCAGAAAAATATCTTGGGCTGGACTTAGAGACAAACCGTGTCACCTATATTTTCCCATTTTAGGGCTAATCTTCTCTCTGGGCAAAAGAGTTGGGAAGAAGGTATTTATTACCAATAGCAGAATGATGCCTTTTAATCAAGTGAAGACTCTCTGTGCACAGTTCCAGGGCCGTGTGGCCACCCCTATGAATGCTGAAGAAAACAGCGCCCTCAAGGATTTTGTCCGTGCAGAGGCCTTCCTGGGCATCACAGATCAGGAGACTGAAGGCCAATTTATGGATCTGACAGGAAGGAGGGTGACCTACCAAAACTGGAATGACGGCGAGCCTAACAATGCTTCTCCTGGGGAGAACTGTGTGACCCTCCTGTCGGACGGCACATGGAATGACATCGCTTGTTCCTCCTCCTTTTTGGCTGTCTGCGAATTCTCTGTCTGAGGGGGCATGAGCCTCAAGTCCTCCTGTCCCGTCACTCATCTCATGGGCCCGCAACCTGGCTTGGAGGACAAATCTATGTCAATTTCACACACCCTGTACTGAGTTGCTCTTTTGTGGGGAAACAGAGACAATGAGAAGAATGGATTGAGAATGATGAGATGTGGAAGTGAAAAGCGTGAAGAGATTTATAGTGGTGTAGACCAAATCACGAATAATAATCACTTCAGTAACGACAAAATAATAGTAATAGTAGCAACAGCAGTAATAGTGGGAGTACTAATAACATATTTAAAAATGTTTACTATGAGTCAGACTATACATTAAGTATCTAATTTAATTAGGCTGTTCATTTTTGTTTGAGAGTTATCTAAGGTAAAAAAAAAAAAGAGGATTTATTTTTATATTTACTCTAAACACTTATGTTTTATTGAACCTTTCTTTCTCCTTGGGTTGAGGGCTAACCTTAATGGCATCTTTTCAGCCTAATTTCCATAGCTTTTCTGTCAGTCTCAGGTATTAACTATTTTGTTGCTTTCTTTCTAAAAACTATATTTTATTTTCTTTTTAAGGAACTGCTACACTATGTAAATAGCAAAAATATCAAATGAATCGATTAATGAATTCTCACAGAAATATGTACCTATATAACTACCTTCCAAATTAAGATACAGAACATTTCTATCATCTTAAAGGCCCCTTCATAGCCCCTTCTAGTTGACATCCCTGAAGGTAAATACTATTCTGAGCTCTATTATCATACTTTAATTTTGTGTATGATATTTCATATAGGTGGAATGAAGTGTATAAACTTCAGATAGATGGAATCAGACTATACATACAGTTTTATGTCTTGCTGTTTTTCACTCAAAATAAAGTCTGTGAGACTCATTCCTGCTGTTAACATGTAGCAGTAGATTTTTCATTTTCACTGTCATGTAGGATTCCACTACATGAGTGTATCTCAGTGTATTCATTATATTCCTAATGGACAATTGGACTGCTTCCAGTTTCTGTCAAAAGAAAAACCTGATGAATATTTCTGTATTTCTTTTGGTAGATATGTGTTAGTTTCTCTTGGCTATCCAACAAGAAGCAGAACTGGTGGGTCATGGAATAAGCATTGTGCAAGTAACTTCAGTAGATCCTGCCAGTTTTCCAGAATGATCATATGAATTTATGCTCCTATCAACAAGGTCTGTCAGTTCTGGTTGCCCTGCATATTTGTAAAAGAGTTAACATTTTTAATCCTTTTAACTTTGGCCATTTCTGTGAGTTTTTTTAATTTCAGATTTTATTTTCTTAAGATTTAGATCTATTTATGATTTTTATGTCTCTTGGGCAGTTTTGGCAAATTGTGCTTTTTCAGTTAATTTGTGTATTTCATCTGAGTTGCTAACTGTGTAGGCATAACATTGTTCCCCAAATTTCCCTGTTTGTTTTCAGAGTAAGTAGGTTCTGCAGTGATGTCTCCGTTGTATTTTTCACAGTTATTTGTACTTTTTTTTTTTTTTTAGCATGTCTTGATGGGGGTAATAGGTTAATTTTATTAACATTTTTCAAAAGCTATATTTTTTAATATTGCTTTTCTCTATTAACCTCTATATTCAATTTCCTTTATATTTGTCCATAGCTTTAAATTTCCTGTGACCTCTCTTCATATCAAATATGTCCTTCCCTTTTCTAATTTAATTTAGTTTAACATTGACAATTTTCTATGTTTCTTTTCTAATATATTCATTTAAAATTATAAATTTTCAACTAAGTTTGTTTTAGCTGTATTCCATGGGTTTTGATATACAGTGTTTGTTACATCATTCAATTCAATATACTTTATAATTTTCATTCTAATTTCTTCTTTGACTCATGGCTTATTTATAAATTAATTTAAAAGTGTGCTGTTTAATTCCAAGACACTTGGTAGTTTTAAAGTTACCTTTGTGTAAATGATTTGCAGTTTTATTCTACTGTGGCCAGAAACATACTTTGAATAAATTCAGTCCTTTAAAATTTGTTAAAACACTTTTATTGCACAATTTATGGTTAAATATGACCCAGATAATCACAATGGTGTGATCACTCACCTAGAGCCAGACATCCCAGAATATGGAGTCAAGTAAGCCTTAGGAAGCATTATTATGAACAAAGCTAGTGGAGGTGATGGAATTCCAATTGAGCTCTTTCAAATCCTGAAAGATGATGCTGTGAAAGTGCTGCACTCAACCTGCCAGCAAATTTGGAAAACTCAACAGTGACTAAAAGACTGGAAAAAGTCAGTTTTCATTCCAATTCCAAAGAAAGGCAATGCCAAAGAATGCTCAACCTACCGCGCAATTGTACTCATCTCACATGCTAGTAAAGTGTTGATTAAAATTCTCCAAGCCAGGCTTCAGCAATACTTGAATCCTGAACTTCCAGAGGTTCAAGCTGGTTTTAGAAAAGGCAGAGGAATCAGAGATCAAATTGCCAACATCCACTGGATTATTGAAAAAGCAAGAGAGTTCCAGAAAAACATGTGTTTCTGTTTTATTGACTATGCTAAAGTCTTTGACTGTGTGGATCACAATAAACTGTGGAAAATTCTGAAAGAAATGGGAATAACCAGACCACCTGATCTGCCTCTTGAGAAACCTATATGCAGGTCAGGAAGTAACAGTTAGAACTGGACATGGCACAACAGACTGTTTCCAAGTAGGAAAAAGAGTACGAGTTCCGACATATAACAGTGGGACGAATAAATTGAATATACGTCTCATGTAGTACTCTTTACGACCCGACCTTCTTCGTGTTCGACCTTAGTTCTAACGGCCCTCTTTATCGTTATTGGAGTCTATACGTCTACTGTGGTCAGAATACCGTCTTTCACTTCTTCTTGATTTCTCGAAAACTACTTACACTTTCTCCTCTCACTTTTTCAACCGAATTTGGAGTTGTAAGTCTTTTGATTCTAGTACCGTAGGCCAGGGTAGTGAAGTACCCTTTATCGACGGGAAACAGTGGCTGACTTTATTTTTATGGGCTCCAAAATCACTGCAGATAGTGATTGCAGCCGTGAAATTAAAAGATGCTTACTGCTTGGGAGGAAAGTTATGCCCAACCTAGACAGTATATTGAAAAGCAGAGACATTACTTAGTCCAGAAAGGTCCATCTAGTCAAGGTTATGGTTTTCCAGTGGTCATGCGTGGATGTGACAATTGGGCTATAAAGAAAGCTGAGTGCAGAAGAATTGATGCTTTTGAACTGTGGTGTTGAAGACTCTTTGAGAGTCCCTTGGACTGCAAGGAAACTCAACGAGTCCATTCTAAAGGAGATCAGTTCTGGGTGTTCATTGGAAGGACTGAAGTTGAAGCTCTCCAATACTTTGGCCACCTGATGCGAAGAGTTGACTCATTTGAAAAGACCCTGATGCTGGGAAAGACTGAGGGCAGGAGGAAAAGGGGACGACAGAGGATGAGATGGCTGGATGGCATACCGACTCTATGGACAAGAGTTTGGGTGGACTCTGGGAGTTGGTGATGGATGGGGAGGCCTCGCGTGCTGCGGTTCATGGTGTCGCAAAGAGTTAGACATGACTGAGCGACTGAATTGAACTGAACTGAATGGTACATGTATTATGTGCATGTTAAATCATGTGGTTTCTTTAGCTGATAGGTATAACAATCAAGCCAGGATGTTAAGCTTGATGTTTATAACATCTTACTAAATGTGGCCATTTAAAATCATTTTCTTAAAAAATGTACATTAAAATATTCAATTATGATTGTGTATTTGTTTCTCATTTATTTCTGACATTTCTTGTTCTCTCTATATTGAAACCATATTAATAGTCACCTAAAAATTTAGGATTACTATTCTTTTATGTCCTTATTCCTCTTTTCATTTTGAAATATCCTCTTTATTCCTAGCAATGTTATTTCACCAAAGGGTTATTTTAATGAAAGGGCCCTCATCAGCTTTTTTTCATAGAATACTCTCATTATATGTGCCTTCCCATCATTTTACGTTTACCTACTTCTTCCTTATATTTAGAATGTTTCTCTTTTATTAGCATATTGAATATCTAATGTGACAATCTACATTGGATTTATAGCTCTGTCATTTCCAGCTATGTGTTCCTGAGTTAGACTTCTGTTGAAAAGTTTAGTTCATATACATTCAATTTAATTATTAATATAACTGGTTCAAATATAGCTTTTTAATTTTTTAAATCAATTCCATTCTTTTTTACTTATTCCTTCTTTCCTGCCTTATTTTGAATTAATTATATTTATTTACATGTTATCTATTTGATATTTAGTCAGACACTTGAACACTATTCTTTTGGTGATTTTCCTGTGGATTATCATACACATCATTATTGCCTTTTTATTTTGCACTATAAGCTAATACTTGACTACTTCCCAAGCAATGCACAAATCTCACTAGAGTTTCACTCCACTTGTTCTCCTCCTGCTTTATATCTTGCTGTTGTTACATATGCATAAACTTCACAATAAATTACTCTTATCACTGCTGAATGGGCAGTTAATATTTTAGGTGTACACTTTCCAGAGATTGTTATACCTTCTTGCAGTTCTTCCACTCAGGATACTGTGAAGAACTATCACTTCAGTTCTTTCCGTGTGAAAAACTTCAACTTTCCATTTGTCACACATTCCTTCAGTTCAGTTCAGTCGCTCAGTCATGTCCGACTCTTTGCGATCCCATGAATCGGAGCACGCCAGGCCTCCCTGTCCATCACCAGCTCCTGGAGTTCACTCAAACTCACGTCCATTGAGTCCATGATGCCATCCAGCCATCTCATCCTCTGTGGTCCCCTTCTCCTCCTGCCCCCAATCCCTCCCAGCATCAGAGTCTTTTCCAGTGAGTCAACTCTTCTCATGAGGTGGCCAAAGTACGGGAGTTTCAGCTTTAGCATCATTCCTTCCAAAGAAATCCCAGGGCTGATCTTCAGAATGGACTGGTTGGTTTTGCCAGTTTTGTTTTTTTTTTTTCTCTCTCTCCAGCATATTTCCTCTGCTGCAGTGAGGTCAGTCTTAACCCCAGAACTGGCAGTGTCCCCCAAAGGAATAAATATTTATCAGTAACTAGATATGGGAAGCATTATTTACAATGTATTAATAGAATTCAGTTTACCTTGTTTTCAGTACTCTGATAGGATTAAAATATAATCTTGATTAACTTTTTCTGGCTTTTCTAATTACTATAGTGGAAGCCATGGCTTTCTGTAACCTACTCCATTTTACCTATAAGCAGAAGCCTTANTCCCCCAAAGGAATAAATATTTATCAGTAACTAGATATGGGAAGCATTATTTACAATGTATTAATAGAATTCAGTTTACCTTGTTTTCAGTACTCTGATAGGATTAAAATATAATCTTGATTAACTTTTTCTGGCTTTTCTAATTACTATAGTGGAAGCCATGGCTTTCTGTAACCTACTCCATTTTACCTATAAGCAGAAGCCTTATCATCCACCTAATTCCTGAATCTGGTCTTTTGAAAAATTTATTGAGAATGCATCTAAGAGGACTGCTGGAACTCTCTACTTTGCCCCCGGCTCCTTTCTTTACTATGTTTACAGGAAAGAGAATGTTTGGATAATATAAAAATAATACACCCTGTTTTAGCTCCAACATGTAAAGGGTTTGAAAGCCAACCCCCCATTCTCAAAGCAAAAGCCAAGAAAGCTACACAAATGTAAAATAAATGACTTTTCTTACATCCTTCAGAGAACTGAATTCACAAGACAAACAGTCTAAAGATGAAGTCCCCAACCCCCTGTAGTAATTCAAGCCTGAAAATTTTAACTTTTCCTGATCTCATTTTTCATTTTCTGATTCTGCTCAGACTGAGCCAGAAGGGTGTCACTGACATCTTGTGGAGCCCGAGTCCTTCTTCAGCAACCCAGCCTAGAGCACTTTAAGAGGACATGGCTCCCTCAACCCTTGCAAGTCAGGACTTCTGACACTCCACACTGTGTCCCTACCCCTGCTCCACAATTTCACGCTTTGAGTAGCTGGAAAGACATATAAAAAGGTCACAAACCACACCATCACTGTGAAAGAACTCCACATGAAAGCAGCAACTAAAGGCAGAAACAGAAAAATATATAAACAGAATGCAAATACAAATCAGTTCAGTTCAGTCTCTCAGTCGTGTCCGACTCTTTGTGACCCCATGAATCACAGCACGCCAGGCTCCCCTGTCCACCACCAACCGCCAGAGTTCACTCAGACTCATGTCCATAGAGTCCATGATGTCATCCAGCCATCTCATCCTCTGTCTTCCCCTTCTCCTCCTGCCCCCATTCCCTTCCAGCATCAGAGTCTTTTCCAATGAGTCAACTCTTCTCATGAGGTGGCCAAAGTATTGGGGTTTCGGCTTTAGCATCATTCCTTCCAAAGAAATCCCAGGACTGAACTCCTTTAGGAAGGACTGGTTGGATCTCCTTGCAGTCCAAGGGACTCTCAAGAGTCTTCTCCAACACCACAGTTCAAAAGCATCAA
>SJYV01031493.1:7799-20759 GCA_006410875.1 Neotragus pygmaeus
TGAAGATCTTTTTTGTACAGTTCTTCCATGTATTCTTGCCACCTCTTCTTAATATCTTCTGCTTCTGTTAGGTCCAGACCATTTCTGTCCTTTATCGAGCCCATCTTTGCATGAAATGTTCCCTCGGTATCTCTAATTTTCTTGAAGAGATCTCTAGTCTTTAGCCCATGATTAATCTCTTCTCCTTCCTAGAAAATCAAAGTCATGATCTGAGACTTGTGGTACCAACATTGTAACGGCTCCTACTAGGTAACTCGCATTGCCACTCCATGCTTCCTGGGCTCTGGCCTTGGTCTCAGCTCAGAAAACATTCTTGACAACATTATCATGACTCAACCAAGTTTCACTTCACCTATTATTTAATAGTATGTTTTTCCTTCTTATGCTTTGAACAGGTATTTAGTTTCCAAGACAAGGTGGGGAAAAAAGAATTCCGAGATTCAGTTTGTAGTTAGGGAAATGCTTTGCTTTGGGGAAAGAACTTTTCTAAAAAACAATGATTGTATTTGGCTTTTTCAAAAAGTATGTATTACCATAAGAATGACTCAGCCGCTAACAAAAACACAGTTGCAGAGAAGAAACTGATTGAAGCATAATTGATTATGTTGGACAATTACAAATGGCCTTATTAAATAATTGCATTTAAACCACATGATAATTTTACAACTGATTTATAAAAACAAAATTGTGAAAGTTTAAGTGACATAATTGTTCTCAGTATCACTACAATTTTCAAATGAAGCAATTTAGCCTTAGAAGCAATTTTACTTCTCATTGTGATGTTATTTTGGTGTCAAGCTGCAAGCTTTTGTTCCACTCCAGAGTTCTCGGAATGATGATTAACCCTTCCCTCTCTTTAGCTAAGGCAATGATGAATTTTTCTAGCAAAGGAGTCCTTCACATTTTGCTGCAGATCCAGCAGGTTATAAAAAGAAAGATTTACAGGCCTCCTATATATACAGTTTCCACTTAATGAGACTATAGCAGCTTCTGTATAAATGTGGGAACTGTAAATCTTTCTTAGACTGGGGCATTGGTGAACTCAGAATAAAAATGGCAAAAACAAAGTATCTTGTGTTTGAAAGTATCAATCAATAATGTTAAGACTTTGCATAGTTTTCTCTCAAAATTACATCCCTACCGGAAGCAATATGGGAAATGGCCCAGTATCTCTGGCGCATCTCCTGGAATGTTAATCAGAGGTCTGTATTTTCAGGTGCATGAATAAAAGACCTTGGAACATTCAACAGATAAAAGCCAATACCATTAACATTCCTTTATTTAGTTTCTGTGAATTAAATGGTTTTATACAACTACTGTCTCGGTATCATACACACAATTCCCAAGGCATGTTCTACACTGGTAATAAGAGCTAAACCTGCTGTATTTCATTTCAGTCTTGCTGATAGCATTTATCAGCAAAATCTGGCTAAAACGGAATATGCAACTTAAGCCTGATCATAACTGGTCTGCAGAGGAGGAAAGTGGGGGATTATCTGGAGACTGAGAGCACAAGTGTAAGACTGTATTGTCATTGTGTGCTATAGGCCTTTCGGCAAACTGTAGTGTAAGCCCCAGCTGACAGGCCTTTTCACAACTGACAGAGGAAAATATGAAACTTAAATTCTTCATGACAGATAAATCTGCTGAATGAAAGGAAGACCAATAGGATAATGGTGGGACAAAAAACACACTGCTTTTGGGTAACTCCCTTAAATCTACCTCTTTTGTAAATATACAAAATAGGTATTCAATGAATATCTTCTAAACTCCTACCTATCAGCTTTGCTAAGCAAGCTGTTAAGTTGGAATGATAAAATAAGCATCTTTTCTTCAACAGATGAATACAAAGTCTTATAAAACAGGGGTGGCAGATTAAATTTAATATGTGGGCATGAAAGATGTTTCCTGGATGACTATCAACTGGAGTAGATTTCTTGAACCAAAGTTGACATATTACTATTGTAGAAGGCTTTTTAATTGAGATATTAAATATACCTAATCCACCATGACTGGGATTTTTGTCAAAGTTTTTTAAAAATATGACTATAAGTAATTGCTCTTTTCTGTCAGTGGGTCCCAAACCATGAACTGTAACCAGAGACTATCTCTTAAAATTAATATCTTTGGCCTTTCCAGTGGTGATATATAATTTTTACCCTTGTCAAGGACCCTGGGGTTCTTTGCCTTTCTCATACTAGCTTATTACTGGCATTTCTCCCTAGGAAAATTCACCCTGCTTGGCTATACAAGTTCTGTCTAATTCCAGTGATGGCCAAAAACAAACTACCTCAAACCGTGAAAGGCCAAATAAACTGAAAAGTAGTGTCCTGTATAGTCTTTTTTAAAATCCTTGCAGGTATTTAGCACACTGTGTAACCTCACTGCTCCTGGAGGAAGCTTGCTGAGCAACACTACTTCTAGGGGGAGAGGAGGGATTAGTGCAGGCTCCTTAATACAGCCTGCCTCTTCTATTAATGAATGGCTGAAGTGCCTTGGCAAATCCCAGGTTGAGCGGATAGACAGGTCTTGTTAAGAAATCCTAAAGCAAGTTTTAGGACCCAAGAGCAAATAATTCACGGCTAATCCTTAGCATGAAAATCAAGGTGAGAATGAAAGCAAGCAAAAGAGGGAGAAAGAGAGAGAACATCAGGAGAATGAACGAGTGAAAGAAAAGATGACACAGGTAAGAATGTGGAGGGTCATTTTTCTGACCAATATAGGTTCTTCCATTAGCCAGACAGTCCTGGAATGTCTGTCTGGCAGCAGGACTACAGTACAGTCTCAGGTCATGGGAATCTTCCACCAGATCACAGGAAGGACGAAGAAAAACAATGAGAGTTAGACTATGAGGAGGAGGAGGTGGCAGAGGAGAAGGAGGGGAGCCAACCTGGAGTCTGAGAGAAGAATCCAGGCGCCACAGTGTAACAGCTGTCTCAGGTATGCTAGCCAGTCTCAGCTCGTTCCCAGCTCTTTCTGGCAAGCCCTAGGCTCAGGCGTGCACACAACGCATTCAGGAGTACACACACACACACACACACACACACACACGCAGAGCTATGTCTGTTATAAAGAAGATTCTGGTCTGTCCACAATAGTGTCTTTCAGATACTTACAAGAGAGAACTGGGCTTGTTGGGCACATTTTTCCATAACTGTGGTAAAATTGTCTAAGACCTTGGTAAATAACAAAATCTACTCACATACAAAGGGATTTAACTTACTTTAAAGATTATTATGTTTTGTCTGCTGGATTAAAATTGCTTCCAAAGTTATTAGAGAAACTCAACATTAGCACTTACGCTTCTATAAGGAAACAAACCACACACACACAAAGGTGCAACATTATACAGTAATTATCCAAAATGCTACCGCTTGGAATAATAAGGATGCTGTGTGTTTACACAGCTTCTATTTTCCAAAGAATTCAAATAGCTACACTACTTGTATCCCATTATTCCTATCAACAGTCTTCTGTGAGCTTTGCAGGTGGCAAGGATAATTATCTGCATTAGACAGGGGGAATAACTGAGGCACAGAGAAACATTCAGGATCACACTGTAAGGAAATAGTAATTGTAGATTTACTATTAAAACGTTAAGTGTCAAGAGTTTTGCTATTCAAGTAAAATACATATTTCTCTTTTCCATCTTGACTCTCCATGACAATTTGCAGCATCTTTCTATTTTGGGGACTCATCGTCAACTCCTTTGTGTGCGAGCTCTACCTTAGCACTTATCAGAGTTGTAATACTTCATTTATTTGCCTATCTCTTTCCTGATATATTCCTGAGGGCCAGCATTTGTTCATCTCTGTTCTCCAATGCTTGAAAAATAGCTGGTGATTCTTAAATGTCTGTTGGTTGAATGAATGAAAGAAAGAAGAATGAATGAATTAAAGAAAGTTATCTAAAGAATTTCTGACAAGGTAACAATAAGTGGGCATTTGGACTTATATGTCTCATCTGATTTTATTTTTGCTGTGATAAGTATGTCCACCTCACATGTCTCTTAAAAAAATCCAGTGAATATATTTAGAGCTAATTCCTTCCCTGCCTGGGCTGTTGAATTTATTGTTTGGAACAATAAACTGAGACTTGCAAATTTAGTAAGGCTCCAGATGGTCTATTGTAATTATTTGCTCCATAGCTTCCTTTTTTGATATCTAAGAAAAAGCATTTAGGTGTGGAGATTTGGGAGAGTGTTAATATATAGTTCTTATGCTGTCCCCAAACCCCTTTCATCCGTGAATTGAATCTTAAGGCCAGATTGTTACTTGGGGGAGGGGATATAGACCCCCAAATAACAGTAGGAACAATGATTGCTTTTCAAGGAGATTACAAATTTAACTCTCTTTTATACATTTTTTGGTGATCAATACAAAAAAGGCAAGGTAATATATGTTAATCTTTACCAGATGTACTTTATGTATCCCCTTACATTGCAAGCCTAGCAGGAGTAGAATGTCACAACAGACATTTACTGAAATACCTGGGGAAATGTAACAAAAAGTGTTAGAGGAAAATGGTCTTTCAGCTAAATTACCTAATATATTTGCTAATGGTATCTGATTTAAAAGCCATAAAAATACCAAGTTAAAAGCACATTAGAAGATGTGTTATATTTATAAGTGTTTGTCACCTTGGCAACAAAAGCTATATTCCAAATCTAACACTAGCTATGATGGGCCAAGACCTTTTAAAATTGATAAATACTTCTTTATAGCAATGATCTGCTTTCAGCTACTGAATGTTAGAACTAGAAAAGGCAAGTTTTTCATTGAACAGCAAGTTTTTTTTTTTACTAGCTTTCTACTATGGGTAAGATTTTTCTTTCTATTAGTAACTATGTTTTATCATTAACAAGAAAAACATTGCATTTTCAAACAAAGCTTCAGTCTTAATTTTTCCCTCTTGTACTCAGAAATGCAAAGATAATAACTTGAATATTCCTAAAGATAGAGCTTATTTATCAACTTTACTCTTCGGTTTATCAACCATAGCACTGACTTTGGTCCCTGGATGAAATACCACAGGTGTATACCATAAAATCAACCTTATTCTACAGCAATGTATCCTCCTGAACAGCTGGGTGAAATATGTGTGTAAGTTTTCATATACCTTTACCTTCAAACTGAGCTGCATGGGGCCTGAAACATTATCTTTCACTTTGTGTCACTAAAATTCTGCTTCCTGCTTACAACTCTTAAAAATGGATGATTCGGTAATAGAAATCCATGCCTTAAAAGCTGGATTTCAGATGGACCTGAAGGAGGTTTAGATAAGGACTCTTTCTATTCTTTGCTTATTTCCTAAGCTCCAATCTGATTTCCAAATCCTATTTTAAAATGTTTGGGCTACATGCCAGTCAAAGATTATAATTCCAAGAGTCTAACTAGATTCCCATGTGGCTGAACCAATTTTCAGAATAAACCATGGAAAAGGTCTGGGTAAACACACATTCTCTGTGGGCTGTGGCTATTCACTGAGAGCCTAGACAAGTTGTCTCTGCAGCCAGCTTGGGAAAATTTAAGCCCAACTCGTGATTTGTAATCATGCTCAGCAGGTTCTCAAATAGGCAGGCAACTCAAAAGGCTGGCAGGTTCTCAAACAGGCATACAACTCAAAGGGCTGAAGACCATCCCTCCCAAGTAACCTCTCTAACACAAGGAGAGCATGTCCCTTGTCTGCCCAGAAGAATCAGTAAAAATGCCCTACCATAAAGTCCATGCTAAACAGCACCCCCAGGAATGTGTCACTGCTTTCTTTTTATTTTCTGGAGAACAAAGTCTTCTCAGTGAAGAGAGAAAAATAAGGTTTAGTTTATGAGACAGAGACATTAATAGTATAGAAAGAGAATGTTCTAGAAGAGGACAGGATAAACCTCCAGCTTGGCAATAATAAATTAAGGTAGCAGCTTTGAGTTCAAATATAAACCTATAAACCATATTCAAATATAGTTAACCAGACTTCCCATACATTGATCGAAGGTGAGGAATCACATGGACTGACATGTATTCTAGTAGTTAAACACATTTTTCATTTGATATATGTAACTAACCTCTGGAGAGTAAGTTCTGGTTATATCACCTTATCACTAAGCCCTTTGTTTAATCCTAACAAATCATTTACCAAGCTATAATCTGTTGGCAAAAGAATGTGTCCATTTTTGCCTCTATATAATTTTTAAATAGCCTTGATGGAAAATCACAGTGCTTTGTTTAAAATCAGCATATATTGTATTATTTAAAGTATTGACTACATAATCTCATTTTAATGTCCAGAAAATACAAAGAAAAGACTCTTGATAGGCTGAACTTCACCAAATGTAAAGACACAAGATACTTCATAGTAACTGCCTTTGTTGAGAGAAAAATACATGAGAAAAACAAAGCATCACTCACCTTTCTTCCTAAGGGGACAACGAGCCCACGAATGAAGAGGTTGATTTTTTGCTCAAATTTATACCCTTTACAGAGTAGGGAAGCAATAAATATTTGTAGAATTGAAACTGAATGTTATATATATGAACTTCAGTAAGTCTATTTTATGCATTCCACCTGCTATCTACAAGTTAAGGAATGATTGTCTACACAAATATGTAGCCAAAAAAAGATGTTAGGGGTAAAATAACATGATCCTTTTCCACTGTGATGATGTTTTTGCATGGACATGTTTGCCTTTTAGATTTGAAAGATGAATAAAATTAGGTAAAGAGGATGGGGCCATAGTTGTGTAGCCCAAGGTGGAAAGTGAGAACTAGAATGACAGAAACATTACGGAGACTTTCACTTGCTAGAGAGAAGGTTGCAGGTTTGGGGCTTCTCCGGTGGTACTAGTGAAAGCTGTAGATTTAAAGTGAAGGTGTCGGCCGCTCAGTCGTGTCTGACTCTTCGCGACCCTGTGGACTGTAGCCTGCTGGGCTCCTCTGTCCATGTTATTCTCCAGGCAAGAATACTGGAGTAGGTTGTCATTTCCTTCTCCAGGGGATGATCCTGACCCAGGGATCGAAAATCTGAGTGTCCTGCATTGCAGACAGATTCTTTACTGTCTGAGCCACCAGGGAAGCCCTGGTTTAGAAGCTTTAAGGGAGTAAAAAATGTAGTTAAAGTAAGTAGGGTGGAAGTAGCAACCCACTCCAGTATTTTTGCCTAGCGAATCCCATGGACAAAGGAGCCTGGCAGGCTACAGTCCATGGGGTTGCAAAAAGTTGGAGGCAACTGAGCGACTAATACTATACTATACCCAACTCCGGTACCCTTGCCTGGAAAATCCCATGGACGGAGGAGCCTGGAGAGTCGGACATGACTGAGCGACTTCACTTTCAGTTTTCACTTTCCAGTTTCATGCATTGGAGAAGGAAATGGCAACCCACTCCAGTGTTCTTGCCTGGAGAATCCCAGGGACAGGGGAGTCTGGTGGGCTGCCGTCTGTGGGGTCACACAGAGTTGGACATGACTGAAGCGACTTAGCAGCAGCAGCAGCAGCATACTAAGTAGGACTGGGCCAGTTGTAGACCAAAAAAGGAAACTATATGTGAAAAGTCAGACCTTGCATGGATTTCCTGGATGGCTCAGAAGGTAAAGAATCCATCTGCAATGCAGGAGATGCAAGAGACTTGGGTTCAATTCCTAGGTCAGGAAGATCCCCTGGAGGAGTGCATGGCTACCCACTCCAATGTTCTTGCCTGGAGAATCTCATGTTCTGGGGGGTTACAGTCCATAGGGTCACAAAGAATTGGACACGACTGAAGTAACAGCCGCGGCAGACCTTGCAGTTTCCCTCACATTATTCCTCATGACACAACTTTGCAATGGGTATGATTTTCCTTACTTACAGACCGAAGACAGTCTCAGAAAAATTAAAAGCCCAACCCCGTGGCTCTCTGCAAGTAAAGATGAGATGAACCCAACCTTCTTTCCACTACACTATATTGTATTGAAAACTTGGCAGAGAGGCACAGAGATTAACTCGCATAGAAACCAACATATAAACTAAGTCCAGAAAAATAAAATCTAAATAAACAATTAAAAAATACAAATGGCTCAATAGGACCACTAACTGCCCTGGGATTTTTTTTCCATGTATGAAGTGAGCAACATTAGCACATAATCATGTTCTTATCCTCAACAGGGTGACCTGATTAATTTTCAGTTACAAATTTCAAAGTAGTACCGATGAAGACTTTGCGTTCATCATTCCAGAAAACCCCAGGTCTGATTTGGAAAACATAAAATATCCTAAAGGCAGATCTGGTTACGGGAATTTAGACATTGTCTTTTATTGGTAACCTGACAAGTCTGCTGCCTGCTCCCCTCCCTTTGTGGTTTACACGCTGCTTCCATACACGACACTGGCATCCCTTTCGGAAGTCGTTTGTTGTGCTTTGGTTTATGTTTCATACAACAACTGCCCTGAGCCACTTCTAAGAGAGGATAATAATGACAAATTTGAAATTTTCTCCCCAGGAAAGGAGGCTGTGGTGAAAATGCGAGACGACATTTAAGCAACAAGCATTAAAGGCATTTTAACTTTCTGTTGACAAACACGACTTTCCAAATGATTTACAGTGAAGTTTCTGGGCTGACAGCCATACAGCTTGTTGAGGACTTGTTTTCTGGTTTTACAAAAGTGCTAATGAAATCTCTTATTCTTCTGTTGGTTACTTTCAGTGGGGAATCTAATGTCTTGAAGATCACAGTGCTATCACGGTTCCACAGCTTCTGTTCTCACCTTCTTGGTGTTCCTTGCTCCCATCCCCTTAGACCGGGCTCTCCTAATCCCAAACACCAATGTCAGACCTGAGAAAGGAGTACTTCAAGGTGCACTGGCCCCGTTTTCAGCAGCATGCACGTCCTTCAGCAAAAGTAGCCCAGTTCTTAGGCCCCAGTTCCCTAACTTGGGGTTTTACCTTTTTTCCAGATCAGTGTCCACCTCAGTCTCCACTATTTTAATGTTTTCCCATGTGGAATGCCATCTGTCTTTTTAGCTCGATAGATACCCCATCTCTCTTAAAGAGTGAAGTTCTGTTACGCTCACTGTCTTTTCCACTCTGACTTCTTATACTCAGAGTCTGCAGCTTTCCTGGTGCTTAACACCTGCTGTTCTGCTTGTCTAGATTTTTAGTTCTGTTTTCAAAATTATTTTATACAATATCCTCATTTTACAGACAAGAAAATCGAAACATAAGAAAGTTGGAAGGTTTGCCTAAGGTTCTCAATACTAATCATTGGAATTTTGGTCTATGAATTTTGAGATATGTATGCTTTTATACTGTTGGGTTAAGGCTCTTAGATGCTTCCTTTTAAGACATTACTCCTTTTTATTTACACTGTATTTAATAAGTCAAGAAATCTTTGAAAAAGAAAGTTGTCCCCCAAAGATGTGTATAAGAGACAGGGTTTGGGGCTTCTCCGGTGGTACTAGTGAAAGCTGTAGATTTAAAGTGAAGGTGTCGGCCGCTCAGTCGTGTCTGACTCTTCGCGACCCTGTGGACTGTAGCCTGCTGGGCTCCTCTGTCCATGTTATTCTCCAGGCAANGTTAAAAATGAAAAGACAATGACTACTCTTGTTAAAGGATACTAGTCTATAGGAGGTTTAGTTTATAAGTTTTAAGAAGCACACTTAAAAAAACATGAGCTTGTTTAATCGGTCATCCTATTTCTAAATTGTTATGATAGACCTCCATTTTATTAAAATGTTCTCTTTTCCTTTAGAGGAATTTTTGCTATAGTATAAAAAAGTGAGGAATTGCTTTCCATTCCCAAATACTTGATTTTCACTATTCTGGTCTGTGAATTCTGGCTGAAAGCATGCACATTTTTATTTCTCCACATATACATCTTGCCATATTATTTTCCTCTTCATCACACCTAGAATACTACTACATTCCAAAAGAAAGATTTTTTTTTTTCCATCAATTTCTTCCCTAGGCCATTAAGATGTCAGTAGACTTCCCATCACTTCATGGAAAATAGATGGGGAAACAGTGGAAACAGTGTCAGACTTTATTTTGGGGGGCTTCAAAATCACTGCAGATGGTGAGTGCAGCCATGAAATTAAAAGACGCTTACTCCTTGGAAGAAAAGTTATGACCAACCTAGATAGCATGTCAAAAGCAGAGACATTACTTCACCGACTAAGGTCCATCTAGTCAAGGCTATGGTTTTTCCANGGACTGATTTCCTTTAGGATTGACTAGTTTTATCTCCTTGCAGTCCAAGGGATTCTCAAGAGTTTTCTCCAACACCACAAATCAAAAGCATCAATTATTCAGTGCTTAGTCCATCTAGTCAAGGCTATGGTTTTTCCAGTAGTCATGTATGGATGTGAGAGTTGGACTGTAAAGAAGGCTGAGTGCCAAAGAATTGATGCTTTTGAACTGTGGTATTGGAGAAGACTCTTGAGAGTCCCTTGAACTGCAAGGAGATCCAACCAGTCCATTCTGAAGGAGGTCAACCCTGGGATTTCTTTGGAAAGAATGATGTTAAAGCTGAAACTCCAGTACTTTGGCCATCTCATGTGAAGAACTGACTCATTGGAAAAGACTCTGATGCTGGGAGGGATTGGGGGCAGGAGGAGAAGGGGATGACCGAGGATGAGATGGCTGGATGGCATCATGGACTCGATGGACGTGAGTCTGAGTGAACTCCAGGAGTTGGTGATGGACAGGGAGGCCTGGCGTGCTGCGATTCATGGGGTCGCAAAGAGTCGGACACGACTGAGCAACTAGACTGAACTGAATAGGGAATGAAAATAACAAGCTGTTACAATGAGACCTGATATGATGAGAATCTGCTGAGTTTTCTCCCTCCCACATGTCCTGCCTTTTCTGGAATGGTAGCAGGCGGCACACACCTGGCTGCTCCTATTTACAAACTGGTTCTACATGAAAGTTTTTTTAGTCTTTAACCCTCTGCTCCTGTTATGTCCCAGTCATCTGGATGTGACCCTGCTGCCACTTCTGTGCCAGGTCACCTCAGTCATGCCCGACTCTTTGCAACCCTGTGCACGGCAGCCCACCAGACTCCTCTCTTTAGTGGAATTCTCCAAGCAAGAATACTGGAGTGGGTTTGCCATACCTCCTCAGGGGATCTTCCCGACCCAGGGATCAAAACCACGTCTCTTACGTCTCCTACATTGTCAGGCAGGTTCTTTACCACTAGCGCCACCTGGGAAGCCCACGTATACCACTTGTGGAGAACCAATTTAAAAAGATATAAATTTATTTATTTTAATCGGAGGTTAATGACTTTACAATATTGTATTGGTTTTGCCACACATCAACATGAATCTGCCACAGGTATACACGTGTTCCCCATCCTGAACTCCCCTTTCTCCTCCCTCCCCGTACCATCCCTCTGGGTCATCCCAGTGCACCAGCCCAAGCATCCAGTATCATGCATCGAACCTGGACTGGTGATTTGTTTCATATATGATATTACACATGCTTCAGTGCCATTCTCCCAAATCATCTCACCCTCACCCTTTCCCACAGGGTCCAAAACACTGTTCTATGCACCTGTATCTCTTTTATTGTTTGGCATACAGGGTTATCATTACCATCTTTCTAAATTCCATATATATGCGTTCATATACTGTATTGGTGTTTTTCTTTCTGGCTTGCTTCACTCTGTATAATAGGTTCCAGTTTCATCCACCTCATTAGAACTGATTCAAATGTATTCCTTTTAATGGCTGAGTAATACTCCATTGTGTATATGTACCACAGCTTTCTTATTCATCCATCTGCTGATGGACATCTAGGTTGCTTCCATGTCCTGGCTATTATAAACAGTGCTGTGATGAACATTGGGGTACATGTGTCTCTTTCAATTCTGATTTCCTCATTGTGTATGCCCAGCAGTGGGATTGCTGGGTCATAAGGCAGTTCTATTTCCAGTTTTTTAAGGAATCTCCACACTGTGGAGAACCAATTTTTGAGGCATCTGACTAGATGTCTACATTTTCCAGGAAATAGCTGAAGTTAAAGACAAGGCCAATATTTTTAAATGTCTTTTTTTACATTTTTGTATCTTGTTTAAGAATGTAGTCCTTACTCAACCTTGCTCAGAAATCTTAAAGCTATTCTACTATACTTCCTTCTCAAAGTTTTAAAATTTTGCAATTCATGGATAAATCATCAAACGATTTTGAAGTGTGTGTGTGTGAACAGAGTAAAGTGTATGTCTGTGTGTGTGTGTGTGTGTGTGTGTGTGTGTGTACACAGAGTGAAGTAGGGCTTTTAAAAAATTCCTGTATCTAGTTTTCTCACCATATTAGAGTGACTAGCTCATGATTTCCCAACTGAACCTCACTCCTTCCCCTATCCTATATGAAGCTTCCACACTGTGAGTCTCTTCCTAGACATTCAATTCTGTTCTGTCAGTTTTTCCCAAGAATTAATATCACTTTATCTTATTTTTCATTGCTGTAGAATAAATTTACATCTGGTAAAGCAAGTCCCCTTACTTTGTTCTACTACTTCTTCAGGAGTATCTTGGTTATTCTTAGTTCTTTGTTATTCCAAATGAATTTTCAGTTAAAAGACTATCTTCTGTAACTATATTAATATCAAAAAAAATATTATCCTGAGGAAGGTTCCTTAATTACTATGTATTTGAATTTTTTTAATGCAGCAAAAAAGATGATGCTGTTAAAGTATTGCACTCAGTATGCCAGCAAATTTGGAAAACTCAGTAGTGGCCACAGAACTGGAAAAGGTCAGTTTTCATTACAATCCCAAAGAAAGGCAATGCTAAAGAATGTGCAAATTACCATACAGTTGCACTCATTTCACATGCTAGCAATACTATGTTCAAAATCCTTCAGGCTAGGTTTCAGCAATATGTGAATGAGAACTTCCATATGTACAACTGGATTTTAAAAAGGCAGAGGAACCAGAGATTAAATTGCCAACATCCATAGGATAATAGAAAAAGCAAGGGAATTACAAAAAAAAAA
>SJYV01031495.1:0-12887 GCA_006410875.1 Neotragus pygmaeus
GTGACTGTGTTCTAGAACTCAAGAGAATGAACCAAAAAGCTAATGGAGTCATGAAGAAAATATTAAAATAAATACACGAAAATCAAAAGTTTCCTTAATGCAAACGCTAACCAATAGTTAAGTATAATTGGAAAGTAAGGAGAGATGCCTGCTGCATTCAAGTAGGAAATAGCTTCCCAATTAACTTCAAAGTGCTTCAGAAAAAAAATGGGACCAAATTTTAATAATTGCTGAATGCAGGAAATTAATATATATGGAGCTGCACTAAACTCTTCTATATTTCTAAAAGTTTTAAGATTTTCTTCTAGGGAAAAAAGAATAAAGAAGAGGGTATCACCCAACAGGATATTAACATGTATTCTAAAGCTGAAGTAATGAAAATACTTTGTTGTTGGGAAGAGAATAAACAAAGAGATCAGTGAAAGGGAACAGAGTCCAAAATTAGGCCGAGTATAGGGAACCTCCTCTTGTGGTCCAGTGGCTATGAATCTGCCTTACAATGCAGGCAACACGGGTTCAATTTCCGGTTGAGGATCTTAATTCCACAGGCTGTGGAGCAACTAAGCCCAAGCACTGTGACTACTGAGCCTGCACACCCCAACTAAGACCAAATAAATAAGTAAATAAATAAACATTAAAAACAATTAGGCCAAGTATAAATAAGAATTTACTGTATGTAAGAAACAGACAATTAATACATAGCATTAGAAAACTGACTAGCTATTTGAACAAAAATAATGATGAATCTCCATCTCATTCCTTACTCAAAGTAAATTTCAGATGGATTAAAGATTTAAATAGAAAAATAAAGCCATAAAAGTATCAGAAGAAAATATGGACAATTTAAAAAATAATCTTCTGGTGGGGAAGGGCTTTCTAAGCATCACAGCAAATCAGAACCCACAGAGGAACTGACTGACACACATAAAAATCAAAAACTTCCATAGAGTAAAGTAAATAAACAGAAATTTAGAAGTATCCAAACAGATTTAAAGATTTTAACAACTAAAATGAAAAGTATTTGATATGAAAAAATGTCAAAACTTTAATATGCAAAGAGTTATTACAAATCAATAGAAAAAAAATTCAAAATAAAAATTGGCAGAGGACATTAATAGGCAATTCACAGAAAAAGGAGTGGCGAAAAAACATAAACAGGTATTTAATTTTACTACTAATCAGATAAATAAAAATACCAACCATACTGAAAGAATGAGAAAAAATGACGAGACCCAGGGTTGAGAAATACAGGGAAAAGGCACTCTAATGTACTGAATGAAAACTACTAGTGATTTTCATTTTTAGAGAGCAGTTTCATAATAAGCATTACATTTTTAATATGTATACCTTTCAGAAGAACTGTACAAAAAAGATCTTCATGACCCAGATAACCACAACGGTGTGATCACTCACCTAGAGCCAGACATCCTGGAATGCGAAGTCAAGTGGGCTATAGGAAGCATCACTACAAAGCTAGTGGAGGTGATGGAACTCCAGTTGAGCTCTTTCAAATCCTAAAAGATGATACTCTGAGTGTGGCACTCAATATGCCAGCAAATTTGGAAAACTCAGCAGTGACCACAGGACTGGAAAAGGTCAGTTTTCATTCCAATCCCAAAGAAAGGCAATGCCAAAGAATGCTCAAACTACCGCACAATTGCACTCATCTCACATGCTTGTGAAGTAATGCTCAAAATTCTCCAAGCCAGGCAGTACATGAACCATGAACTTTCAGACATTCAAGTTGGATTTAGAAAAGGCAGAGGAACCAGAGATCAAATTGCCATCATCCGATGGATCACTGAAAAAGCAAGAGAGTTCCAGAAAAGCATCTACTTCTGCTTTATTGATTACGCCAAAGCCTTTAACTGTATGGATCACAACAAACTGTGGAAAATTCTGAAAGAGATGGGAATACCAGACCACCTGACCTGCCTCCTTGAGAAATCTGTATGTAGGTCAGGAAGCAACACTTAGAACTGGACATGTAACAACAGTCTGGTTCCAAATCAGGAAAGGAGTATGTCAAGGCTATATACTGTCACCCTGCTTATTTAACTTATATGCAGAGCACATCATGAGAAATGCTAGGCTGGATGAAGCACAAGCTGGAATCAAGATTGCTGGGAGAAATATCAATAACCTCAGATATGTAGATGACACCACCCTTAAAGCATAAAGCAAAGAAGAACTAAAGAGCCTCTTGATGAAGGTAAAACAGGAGAGTGAAAAAGGGTAAAAATTAGACAAAATAAGTTAGAACCTCAGAATATTGGAGATGAAAGCACTGTGTCCATTTCACAGGCTCTAAGAGATGAGATATGAAAAACAGAAAGCTCTTTTAAGCCAAACACATTCCCTTCAATTAGAATGAGTATAGATGCCAAAAGCTGACTATTATACCAAACCAAACCAGACTCATGTTCTCCTCTGCAAAAGTGCTACTTAACAGCTCCTTAAGGAAATCAAGGAGAAGCTTAAACAATATTGAAATGTCAAATATCTCCCTCACATGTTAAAATCACTGTTCAACTTTTTAAAAATGTAATGAAAATGATCAATTTGATTCTATAATGAGTGTTTTAACAAAAAACATTTTATCTCACTTTACAAGGTAGAATGAAACATGATATACAGCTGAAAAATAACAGATAGACACTCAACAGGATGGCAACCCACTCCAGTGTTTTTGCCTGGAGAACGCCATGGACAGAGCACCCTGGTAGGCTACAGTCTGTGGGGTCGCAGAGAGTGGGATATGACTGAGTGACTAAGACTTTTTCACTTAACAGGAAAGGAAAGCAGGCAACTAATAAACAGATAAAAAGAGGCCCAAACCCATCAGTAACGAGGAAAATGCAAATCAAACCACAGTGAGATACTATTTCACAGTCACCAGAGTAGCAACAATTATAAATCTGACAATATCAAGTGCTGTGATTAGAGTGATCAGAACAATTAAACATCGCTGGTGGGAGGGCAACTTGGTCCATCTACTTTGGCAGAGATGGCTTTACAAAGCAAAGCTGGAGAATGCACATTCCCTGTGGTAGAGTCTACAAACAGACCCCAGATCAGTGGTTCTCTAAGTACGGTCTGGAACTCAGGGGATCCTTTCGGGAGGTATGTGAGGTCAAAACTATTTTCAAAATAGTTCTAAGATGTTGTTTCCTATTTCACTCTCATTCTCACCTAACTATGAAAGTGTCTTCACTAGTGTGTGATACTGTAACAAATCTGAATGCAGAAGCAGATGCAAGAAAACAGTTTTCATAAAGTCAGTAAAGAGTTGTGATAAAAATGTAAAACAATGCCATATTTTTCATTAACCTTTTTTGTTTCAGAAGCCGTAGTTTTTCTTTCAGAAAAATTTTAATTTTTAGTTTACTGTTTTATTGTAAAATTATTGTTATTTTAATAAAGATAAACATTTCTATTTTAATTTGCAGTAAATATTAATAGCTCTAACCCACCAGAAGACATGCCTTTAGCATGAATATTTGTACCCCCATAAAAAATCCAAACAAAAAAAAGATCAAACAAAAAATTGGTCACCACCACAAATATATATGAACATACATGCACACACAGCAATACAATGGAATACTACATACACATCAATGGAAATGAATGAATTACAGATATACACAACAGTAAGAAAAGAGAATACAGTTTATATGATTCCATGTACTTTATGCTCAGAACACACAATTCTAAACAATACCCTGTTCAGGGAGACAAATACTCAAGTAAATGACAGAAAGAATTCTGTACTGAGGGTAGCAGTTATCTCTGATGGGGACGGAAAAGGATGCGACAAAAGAAAAACACACAAGGAACTCCAAATGATTAAATTCTTTTTCTTAAATCTGGTAGGAGGTTTTTGGGTATTTGTCATAAAATGATTTATATAGTATATCTTTTCTAAATATTCTTATATATCTATACTCAATATTCAGTAGAATACTCAATATTTAATAAGAATAACTAGAGATCACTCTGGTTCAAGACCCGGGAAAAGATGAAGCAGATCTAAATGCTAACAATGGGGCCAAGATGTCTGGATGCATTCACTCACTAAATTTTTCTTAAGCATCCACCAGGCACTACTATTCTTAAGGGATGTTTCAAGGGGAACAAAATACACAAAATTCCCTCCCTTAAGCAGTTCACAGGAAGAGAAGCTGGACTTCGACTTCACAGAAGAATGGAGAAGCTGCAGCAGATCAGCACTCCTGCCAAGAACAATGGGAAAAGCTGGCTGGAACACAGGAATGGTCTGTTTTAAAGTAGTAGAGAGCATCCAGAGGGGCCACAAGAAGAGAATCTTGAGAAGGGAGTTGACTTTTGCAGTAAATTACAGATTCTGAATATGGGCAGGAGGCAGAGAATCTGGGCTTTGTGTCAGACACCAGCAAAATGGAGGCTTCAAATCTTCAAAACTGCCTGGTTTTCTCTAAGGACATTTGCTGAATACTAAGGGTGAATGAGGCAGTAAAGAGCTAAGCAGAAATCTCCTGAAAAGCAGTTTTGTTACATTAAAAAAGTGAGCTCTACAGGGAAAAAGGTTCTGAGAACACGTAAGGGTTTCTGGAAAACCCTGGAGGGCTTGGGAGAACCAGAAGTTAGTAAATCTGAGCCTCAGCAGAGTTGCAAATTCAACTTCCATCTAGTACAGTTGCTGATTGGATTAAGGTCATCAGCCCAGCAGAGGGAAAAGGGATCCTGTCTGGAGAAGAGTATCATCACCTGGAGCTCCTACAATTACTTTCGTATGCAAAGCCTGATGTTACTAGACGTGGTGAAAGACAGGACCACACCCCTGAAAACTAACAGGGGGGAGAAACAGACGGACAGAGACCCAAAGATGATCCAGATGTTAAGTGGCAGCTGAAAAACACCTAAAAATAACAATAATTAATCTGGTTTAAAAAAAAAAAACAGGAGAAAGGTAGGAAAAGGGAGACGAAAAGATGGAGAATTTTACCATAGGACGGCAGACCTATACATAAGCACCTACACAGAGACAACTTGTGAGTTACATATCTCCTCCAATCATGAGACTTGTATATTCAACAGCTTGGGAAAGTCACTTAGTCGTGTCCAACTCTGTGACTCCATGGACTGTATATTCAACTGCTTACTGGCCGGCAGTTCTCCTTTGAAGTATCAATAGCATCTCAAACTCAACATGTTCAAAACCCAAACTCTCTTCAGTAAACTTCCTCCCTTCCACTGTTCACAGTCCATTCTATAAAGCAAACAAGAAATCCAGGAGTGACCTACATTAGCTCTCCCCGGCTTTCACAAACCAACCATTACCAAGTGCTGTCAACAATGCCTCCAAAGGGTTCTCAAAGCCATTTCTTCCCACTGTCACCAACACCAACCAAGTCTAAGACACCATAACCTACTTCTGCAACAGGCTCCTAACCAACCTACCTACACTCTTGCTTCCCTTCAACTTCTTTACCTTGTGGTCACAGAGATTTTTTGATTATATCTGGTGTCCCTCAGCTTCAATTAATATGTCTCCCAACCAGGCCAGTGGTGCTAGAGGTTAAGAACCCGCCTGCCAGTGGAGGAGATACAGGAGACTTGGGTTTGATCCCTGGGTTGGTAAGATCCCCTGGAGAAGGGAATGGCTACCTACTCCAGTATTCTTGCCTAGAAAATCCCATGGACAAAGGAGCCTGGCGAAATACAGTCCTTGAGTGAGCAGAGAGCCAGACATGACTAAGCAACTGAGCATAACCAGGTTCAGTGAGGATACTGCCAATGCTATGTGAGCTCACCATAGCAATCCAGGCACCTAACAGAGTTTCCAGCACATAGCCCTGGACATACTGTTGAATGAGTGAACCTACTGTCTAGAGTTCTGCTCTTGAAAACTGAGTGGGAATTTCTATCCTGACTACTTGATTATTCACAGACCCAATTCACCAAGGAGGGTCAATTTCAGGGAAGCAAAAAATAAAAAAGTATAAGTAAAGTCTCTTAGTGGCTGACTTTAGAATAAAGAATACAATAACTGGTTTTAGATTAAACCAGCTCTAGATTGCCATGCTTAGTTGCTCAGTGTGTCCGACCCTGCAACCCCAAGGATTGTAGCCCGCCAGCCCCTCTGTCCATGGAGATTCTCCAGACAAGAATACTGGAGTGGGTTGCCATGCCCTCCTCCAGGGGATCTTCCCAATCCAGGGATCGAACCCCGGTCTCCCATACTGCAGGCGTATTCTTTACCATCTGAGCCACCAGGGAAGCCCATGAATACTGGAGTGGATAACCTATCCCTCCTCCAGGGGATTTTCCCGACCCAGGAATCGAACCAGGGTCTCCTGCATTGCAGGTAGATTCTTTACTAGCTGAGCTACCAGGAAAGTCCAGTTCTAGATTCAAGCTGCTAGAATCAGACACAGAAGTATCTTTGTGTGGACCATGTTTCCAATTCTCTTAGGTATATATGACCACTGGAACTGCTGGGTCATATGGTAAATTTATGTTCAGCTTCTTAAGAAACTGCCAAAGTATTTCCCAAAGTGGTTGTGCCATTATGTATTCCCACCAGCAATGTCTGAGGTTCCTGTTTTCTCAACAACCTCACAAACATTCATCACTGTCTACCTTTTTGATTATGGCCATTTTAGACAGTGTGAAGTGGTATCTCATTATGGTTTTAATTTGCATTTCCTTAATGACTAATTTATGTTTCCCCAATGACTAATTTGCTTATAATGATGAGTATCTTTTCATGTACTTATTTACCATATCTTTAGTGAAAAGTCTATTCAGATATTTTGCCCATTTCAAAATTGGATTGTCTGTCTTATTATTAAGTTTGGCAGGAGAAACATCAACAACCTCAGATATGCAGATGATACCACTCTAATGGCAGAAAGTAAAGAGGAAGTAAAGAATCTCTTGATGAAGGTGAAGGAGGAGAGTGAAAAAGCCGGCTTAAAACTAAATATTAAAAACTAAGATCGTGACATTCGGCCCCATCATTTCAAGGCAAATAGAAGGAAAGACGGTGGAAGCAGTGACAGATTTCCTCTTCTTGAGCTCTAAAATCACTGCAGGGAAGCCTGGAAACCCGCTTCAGTATTCTTGCCCGGAAAATCTCATGGACAGAGGAGCCAGGGGCTACAGTCCGTGGGGTCGCAAAGAGTCAGACACAACTGAGCAGCTGAGCATAGACAGTGTGTTGAAAAGCAAAGACATTACTTTGCCAACAAAGGTATGTATAGTCAAGGCTATGGTCTTTTCAGTGGCCACACACAGTTGTGACAGCTGGACTGTAAAGAAGGCAGAGCACCAAAGGATTGATGCCTTCGAACTGTGGTGCTGCAGAAGACTTCTAAGAGTCCTTTGGACTGCAAGGAGATCAAACTAGTCAATCCTAAAAGGAAATCAACCCTGAATACTCACTGGAAGGACTGATGCTGAAGCTCCAATACTTTGGTCATCTGACACGAACAGCTGACTTGTTGGAGAAGACCCTGATAGTGGGAAAGATTGAGGGCTGAAGAAGAAGAGGGCGTCAGAGGATGAGATGGCTGGATGGCATCAGTGATGCAATGGCCATAAACTTGGGCAAACTTCAGCAGACGGTGAGGGGCAGGGAGGCCTGGCATGCTGCAGTCCATGGGGTTGCGAAGAGTCACTAGGCAACTGAACAACAAGTTTTTAATATATTTTGAATCTAAGTCTTTTCTCTGACAGTGGACTTTTAATCACAATAAAGGAATTCAGAAGAGACTTGAAAATATCTTCTATGTGCTGAAGAGAAAACAACTTTGAATTCAGAACTATATGCACATATAAAATACATTTTAGAATTAATTAAAACATTTTCTGATAACAAAACCTGAGTTTACTACCAAAAGACCCTCCTGTATGTATATTACTTTTATCTACCGCTATGTAACAATACAAATGGCTTTAAATGACACATGTTTATTATCTCACAGTTTCTACGTGTTAGAAACTCAGAAGCAGCCGAGCTGGGTGGTCCTAGCTCAAGGTCTCTCAGGAGGCTGCAGTTGGGATGTCGGCCAAGGTGCAACCTTCCTGACCAGCGTCTGCTTTCTTTCCAGGTGGCTCGTTCACAAGTACTGGCTGATGGTGACAAGTGGCCTCGGTTCCTCTCCCAGGGCTGACTGATAACCTCACGACACAGCAGCTAAGCTGGCCTCTTCACAGAGTGAGCGGGTCCAAGAAAAAGCAAGGCAGTGGTGCCATGTATTTTATGACTTAGCCTCAGAAGTCACGCTCCATCATTTCGGCAATGTCCTAATGGTTACACAGGTCAGCCCTGTTCAGTGTGGGAGGGATACTAAGAGTGTGAATCCCTGGCAGGGTGAATCACTGGGCACCTTGGAGGCTGGCTTGAACCTCGGTATACCTTCTTAAGGACATACTATACAAACAAGAAAATGGTACTAGAAGATCAAAGTCAAGGACAGAAAAAGAAATGATGAACAAAGAAAACAGCAAAAATGTGGATAATTTAAACAAACTGCTAATATGAGACAAGAATGACTATGTCTAATTTCCCCCATGGTAGATACAACATGCATGGTAAGAGGGATTGCCTGAAATCAGAGCATGTTTTTAAGGTCCCTGGGTTGTTTCAGAGGAAAATGGAAACTAATGTTAAACTCTTAAGTGTACACTTTCATATTTTGAGAGTAATCACCAAGAAACTGAAAACTGAAAGTCTGAGAGTCCCTAGGACAGTCAATCCTAAAGGAAATTAACCCTAAATATGCATTGGAAGGACAGATGCTGAAGCTGAAGCTCCAATATTTGGCGACTTGATGCTAACTCAGTGGAAAAGACTCTGATGCTGGGAAAGACTGAGGGCAGGAGGAGAAGGGGGTGACAAAGGATGAGATGGTTGGATGGCACCATCAATTCAAACTCATAAATGGATACGAGTTTGAGGAAGCTCCAGGAGACAGTGAAGGACGGGGAAGCCCGGTGTGCTGCAGGGTCCATGGGGTCACAAAGAGTTAGACGTGACTAAGTGACTGAATAATAACAAATCTTTCAAATTGGTAGTTTAAATGGATTGTGAGAAAAAAAGAATCAATTTAACCAGTTCAAAAGGAAACAGGAAATGGGTTTCACAAAGGAAATAAAGGAAAAAAGAAATCATAATAGAAATCAGAAATAGAAATCATAATAGAAACCAGAGCCAAACATCAACTGAAACATTATATATCAACTTTGTTATTGCCACTAAAGAGGTTCTTAGAGGAAATTTTATGTTCTTATTGCTTTTCAGAGGAAACAAAGTGGTTATATTAGACAAGAAATGCCAAAATTAATGAATTAAACAGCCAGCAAGAGGTAAAAAAAAAAAAAAAAATCCCCCAAAACAACCCAAATCAACCAACCGAACAAAACACTAGTGAAATAAACCAAAAATATCTAAAAGTAAGAAAATGATAAAGATAAAGCAAATTTCATAAAATAGAAAATAAACATATATGACCTAATAGACTAATAAAATTCATAAACCACAATCATTTTTTAACGGGACATACTCCAGACAAAGCAGAGATTTATGAGTTTGCCGCAAACCACTTCATGCATATAAAGCTGAAAACGTAGATGAAAAGGGCAGATCCCTAAAAAATATAACATACCAGAAATGACTAAGGAAGCTAAAGAAAAGCTGAATGGCTGTGTAAACACTAAAGACATTGAGCAGTGATTTGAACTCTTCTGAAAAAGAAAACACCAGGTCCAGGTAAATTATAGAGGCAAATTCTATCAGCTATTCAAGGGAGAGATAATATTCATCTGCACACATTCTTCCAGAGGATCAAAAAGAGAGAACACTTTCCAATCTATTTCATAAAATTTACATATCATTAATACCCAAGAAAGAAAAATTATTTGTAAAGCAGTATTAGTTGAGGTAGTACAGAATTTGTGAAGGAACAGAGAGAGAGATAGACCAATGTAATGGACCAGAGTGCCCAGAAACAATCACAATTATACAGAAATTTGACAGAAGCAAAAGACGGCATTTCATTAACTGGGAAAAGAAAACACTATGAAACAAACCAAAAAAATCAGATCCACACCTCACACCATGCATAAAAATAATCTCCATGCGGATTCAACACTTCAGTGTGAAGTGCAAAATTGTAAGAGAAATATGGGAGAGCATCTTTCATACTCTGAAGGACGGATTTCTCAAAAAAGACACTGAAAAAACATCCAGAAATTCCATTATAGTAAAATTAGGAATTTCTGTTCATCAGGAGATACCACAGAGTGAAAACACAAACCATGAACTTGGAGAAAATACTTGAGACTCATAATACTGATAAAAGGTCTAGAATATAAAGAACTCCTACAGTTCACTATGAAAAAGACTGACAAATCAATAGAAACGTAGGCAAAAGACATGAACAGATGTTTCATGTTTCCAGAAGAGGAAACAGTAATGGCTAATAAATACACAGAAATATGCTCATCCTCATTATGAATCAGAGAAATGCAAACTGAAACCAAAATATCATTTTACACCCACAAAACTGGCAACACTCAATGTGGGTGAAGATGCAGGGCAACAGGAATTCATATGCTGCCAGTAGGAGTTCCATCACTCAGGAGACTATTGGGCAAATGAAGCCAAACATGAGCGAAACCCACGATCCAGCACTTTCCCTCCTGCCCTGTGTACCAGGAGACACGCACAACCGTGTGCATAGCACTCACTGGTTATGCGACCTTGGGCGAGCCACTTAATTTTCCTACACCCCTGTTTCTTCATCTGCAAAACATGGATTGTAAAACCAACTCTTGGGCTAGTTGTCAGGATTCATATATATAAAAGCACTAAGAACAGTGCCTGGCCCATAGTAAGTTCCCTATAAGCTACCTGGGCTTGGGTGGATGGGTGGTGGTACTGTTTACTGAAATGAGGGAGTTAGGGGAAAGTTTTGGGGTGAATAGAAAAGCCAGGACATTGTTAGAGTTTGGGGCAGCTTGAATATCCAAGTTGAAACAGTAAGTGAACAGCTGGCTATGAGTCTTGAGCTCAACGGAAAGCTTAGACTAGAGATATGGATTTAGGAAGCACAGCATAAAGAAGACATACAAAGCAATGGGAACGGGTGAGATCTTTGGGAAGAAAATTCAAATAAGAAAGAAGGCCAAGGGACTTCCCTGGCGGTTCAGTGGTTCAGCGCTCACTGCAGCGGGCTTGAACTCCATCTGTCGGGGAACTAGGATCCCGCATGCCCCGTAGCAAATAAATGAAAGAATGAATGCAAGCTCTATATGAGATTAAAAGAAAAGAAAAAAGAAGGCCAAGGATGGAATCCTGGGCATTCTGATGCATGAAAGTCTGGCAGAGAAGGAAGGTCCAGGAAAGGGGACGGAGAAGCTGCCAGTGAAGGAGGAAAAGGATGCGCCTGCGAGCCTAGGGAAGAAAGCGCTTAAGAAACTGTCCAGCGCTGCCGAGAAGCAGAGTAAGCCGAGGAGAGAAAACCGATCACTGCATTTAGCAAAACGGAGAATCCTGGTGATCCCAATAGGCATTTCAGTGGAGTAGTAAAAACAAAATCTTGATGTACCCTTTCTCACGAGAAATAGAAGCAGCTCTAGATGGACGGGAGGACAGAGGAGGAAGTTTTGAGCTGGAGAAAGAGCACCATGGTACTTGGTCCCCTTCCTGACCAGTGTGTGTCTTTAACAATGCACATTTTCTGGCATGCAGCTGCTTGTGAAAAGTGTTGGGGCCGAGTGGCCTCACCTGAGGTTCCCTGTGGTTCTCAGAGTTTCCCTGGGGACAGAAAAAATAAGTTTCATCTGAGAACGTGGGGGAGTGAGGTGACTGGAAACTTGAAAAGGAATAAACCAACTGAATAGAAAAGATGTATTTTAAAGCAGCTCTGGTGATGTTCTAGAATTATACATGAGGAAAATGATATACCACACGAGTACCAAGAAAGTTTCCATTTCTGTCCTTCCAGATCATTATCCCAGGGTCACTGGACTATTTTTGAAATCACAGAGATGAGGAGCGGATCTGAATCTCCTCTGCAATGAGACCTGACTGATAAAGGGAATAACACATGAGAAAGAAACCTGAACTCGGTACACTTCAAAAGAAGCACAGTAACAGCAGGAGGCTGAAACCAGAGATCGATGTTCTCGTCCCCAGTTGTGGAGGCACTGCAGGCACTGGGATGCTGCAGCTTCCCATGATCTCAAGCCAGGAAGGGGACACCCAGCTGTTTTCCCGACTCCTTTCCTTTCTCATTCGCCTTCTCTTTCCTGTACTCCCCTCTCCCAACATCCAGCCTGACACATTCTTACAGTGTTTAAACAAACAAAAAACTGTGTAAATCTGGACTCAAGATGGCTTTCTCTACAAAGACAACATTTTAAATAGTAGATCATGTTAGGGGCTGAAACAGCTCACCATTTTACCTTCAAATACATGTATGCTAACAGGCTTCAGCAATACGTGAACCGTGAACTCCCTGATGTTCAAGCTGGTTTTAGAAAAGGCAGAGGAACCAGAGATCACATAGCCAACATCTGCTGGATCATGGAAAAAGCAAGAGAGTTCCAGAAAAACATCTATTTCTGCTTTATTGACTATGCCAAAGCCTTTGACTGTGTGGTTCACAATAAACTGTGGAAAATTCTGAAAGAGATGGGAATACCAGACCACCTAACCTGCCTCTTGAGAAATCTGTATGCAGGTCAGGAAGCAACAGTTAGAACTGGACATGAAACAACAGACTGGTTCCAAATAGGAAAAGGAGTACATCAAGGCTGTATATTGTCACCCTGCTTATTTAAATTATATGCAGAGTACATCATGAGAAATGCTGGACTGGAAGAAACACAAGCTA
>SJYV01031495.1:13769-26647 GCA_006410875.1 Neotragus pygmaeus
ATGGAAGTGAGAGTTGGACTGTGAAGAAGGCTGAGCGCCAAAGAATTGATGCTTTTGAACTGTGGTGTTGGAGAAGACTCTTGAGAGTCCCTTGGACTGCAAGGAGATCCAACCAGTCCATTCTGAAGATCAACCCCGGGATTTCTTTGGAAGGAATGATGCTGAAGCTGAAACTCCAGTACTTTGGTCACCTCATGAGAAGAGTTGACTCACTGGAAAAGACTCTGATGCTGGGAGGGATTGGGCGCAGGAGGAGAAGGGGACGACCGAGGATGAGATGGCTGGATGGCATCATGGACTCGATGGACGCGAGTCTGAGTGAACTCCCGAGAGATGGTGATAAACAGGGAGGCCTGGAGTGCTGCAATTCATGGGGTCGCAAAGAGTTGGACACGACTGAGCGACTGAACTGAACTGAAATACTGTAGACCCAGCTGGCTTCTTTTTTTCCAGAGACAGTTCCATTTTTCTTTACTGTCTCTGTCTATCCCACCCCAAGGCAGGATACACTCTTGGCTCCAGAAACAAACAGCTGCTCTTAGAGGTGAGGTCTGAGGATAATCGTTGGGCATTCTTGACAAAGGACTTCACAGAGAAGAATCACCATTATCTAAAGGTTTGAAATCACAGGGCTTCAAAGAAGAATACTCCCCGTGTTAGAGCTTTCTATTCACAGAACTTCCACCTTGAAAAGAAAAATGCTGGGATGCAAATGAGCATCTTCCCACTGTTTCCATGCTTCCACTGTGGGATCACAGTACCTGAAACACACACTTTAGACCTAAGATCAGAATTTAGCTTTACCTCAGAAATGTTATAAAATCAAATTAGCTTGGTCTCATAGTAATAGAGCCCAACATACTGGAGCGTGAAGTCAAGTGGGCCTTAGGAAGCATTACTACAAACAAAGAATTCCAGCTGAAAGTGTGTTAGTCATTCATGTCCAATTCTTCGTGACCCCATGGACTATAAACTGCCAGATTCCTCTATCCATAGAGTTCTCTGGGCAAGAGTACTGGAGTGGGTAGCCACTCCCTTCTCCAGGGGATCTTTTGGACCCACAGATAGAACTCGGGTCTCCTGCATTGCAGGAAGATTCTTTACCATCTGAGCCACCTCCTAAAAGATGATGCTGTAAAAGTGTTGCACTCAATATGGAAATTTGGAAAATTTGGGAAACTCAGCAGTGGTCACAGGACTGGAAAAGGTTGGTTTTCACTCCAATCCCAAAGAAGTGCAATGCCAAAGAATGTTCAAACTACTGTACAATTGTGCTCATTTCACATGCTAGCAAGGTTATGCTCAAAAACCTGCAAGCTAGGCTTCAGCAGTATGTGAACCAAGAACTTTCAGATGTACAAGTTGGGTTTAGAAAAGGCAGAGAAACCCGAGATCAAATTGCCAACATTCACTGGATTATGGAGAAAGCAAGAGAACTCCAGAAAAACATCTGCTTCACTGACCAAACTAAAGCCTTTGACTGTGTGGATCACAACAAACTGTGGAATATTCTTATCCTACCTGAATATCCATCTTACCTGCCTCCTGAGAAACCTGTATGCAGGTCAAGAACCAACAGTTAGAACGAGTCTTGAAATAACGAACTGGTTCCAAATTGGGAAAGAAGTACGACAAGGCTGTATATTGTCACCCTGCTTATTTAACATATGCAGAGCACATCATGTGAAATGCCAGGCTGGATAAATCATAAGCTGGAATCAAGACCACCGGGGGAAACATCAACAACCTCAGATAGGCAGATACCACTCTAATGGCAGAAAGTGAAGAGGAACTAAAGCGCTTCCTGATAAAGATGAAAGAGGAGAGTGAAAAAGCTGGCTTAAAACTCAACATTCAAAAAATAAGATCATGGCATCTGGTCCCATCACTTCATGGCAAATAGATGGGGAAAAAGTAGAAGCAGGGACAGATTTTATTTTATTGGGCTTCAAAATCACTGCGAACAGAGATTGCAGCCATGAAATTAAAAGACACTTGCTCCTTGGAAGAAAAGTGTGACAAACCTAGGCAGCATATTGAAAAGCATTGATTATTACTTTGCCGACAAAGGTCCATCTAGTCAAAGCTATGGTTTTTCCAGTAGACATGTATGCATGTGAGAGTTGGATCATAAAGAAGGCTGAGGGCCAAAGAACTGATGCTTTTGAATGTGGTCCTGGAGAAGATTCTTGAGAGTCCCTTGGACTGCAAGGAGATCAAACCACTCAATCCTAAAAGAAATGAACCCTGAATATTCATTGGAAGAACTGATGCTGAACCTGAAGCTCCAATAGTTTGGCCACCTGATTCGAAGAGCCAATTCACTAGAAAAGACCCTGATGCCGGGAAAGATTGAAGGCAAAAGGAGAAGGGGTCAGCAGAGGATGAGATGGTTAGATAACATCACCAACTCAATGGACAGGAATTTGAGCAAACTCTGGGAGACAGTGGAGGACAGAGTGCTAAAGTCCATGGGCTGCAAAGAGTCGGATACAACTTAAGGACTAAACATCAAAAAATGACAAAGTAATTACAAACGTTGGGTGGGATTGAGATACTGTGACAAGAAGACAATCAGGGCCAGACTCTTACCAACAACTAGTTTCAAAGGAAGAACTGCAATCAATTTTTAAAAACTTCGTTGTATCTTTTTTAGTACTCTCTCACTCTCTTAATTCTTTTATGCTGCTGCTGCTGCTAAGCTGCTTCTAGAGCTCCTAATAAAAACGGTGAGAGAGAGAACAGACTTGTGGTTGCCAAGGGCTGGCGGGGGCAGGCAGACTGGGAGTCTGGGACCAGTAGATGCAAATAATTCTAATAGAGAATGGATAAGCAACAAGGTCTTATTGTATAGCACAGGGAACTATATTCAACACCCTGTGGAAAACAATAGAAAAAGAATATAAAAAAGAATGTATGTACACAGCAACAATCATTTCACTATACAGTATAAATTAATGCAACATTGTAAATCAATTATACTTTGATCAAATAAAATTTCTAAAAAAGGGTTATATTATAATGCCTTCAGGATTGTTTATATCTAAAATGGTATCTTTGACTCCTTCCTCTCTAAATTTACTGCCTATAAAATTTTAAGAGTCTTACTCGGCTTTATGCAGTAGACCCACAAGTCTTAGAAAATGTACTTTTGTGTGTGTGCATAAAATAATTTCACCAGTGACAACCTCAGATATGCCTTATTTTCATCTGTGTTTGTGTTACTTTCCTAGGGCTGACATAAATTACCACAAACTTGGTGACTTAAAACAACAGAAATCTGATCTCTCAAAGTTCAGATGCCAAGAAGTCTAAATTCAAGGTATTGGCGGAGCTGCACCCGCTCTGAAGTCCATGGGAGCATCCTTCCTTAGCTCCATGGCTCCTGGGGGCTGCTGGCAGGCCCTGGCATGCCTTGGCTTGTAGACACACCACTCCAGTCTCCGCCTCCTGTCCTCACATAACCTTTTCCTTTGTGTCCGTCTCTCCTCTTTCAAATTTCCCTCTACTTTCTAAGGATACCAGAAGATCCTCTCTCCAAATCAGGCCACATTCACGGGTACCCAGAGTAGTACATTGACATACCGTTTCAGGGGCCACCATTCACCCAGTGACACAGGTTCATCGCCATTTGGCTGGGCTCCTAAAATAAAGTATGCTTGCCCTTCACGCCATTTGTCACGTTCTTCCAAGAATCCAATCTGACTTGGGAAAAGCTACTACTGACAAGAAGTCAACAGAGAATCCCTTGATGCTCCTAAGCTATCGATTTTCAATTCAAATAAGGGTTTTTCTGTGGGAAGAAAATGTAGCCTACTGTATCTCCACTTTCATATCTGGTGGAGATTTCAAGTGGGAGTTCATTTACTGTTCTAGTGGAATTAGATTAATAGGGTCACTTCTATTATCACTATGACCCACACTTTAGACATTCCTGTTTTTCTTTTCTAATTTTTTATTTTTGAAAATTCAGTCACATACCTTTCAAAGAGGGTGATGTAGTTAAAGACCAAATTAGCCAAGGGAAACAAAACGGTCTGGTGACCAGCAACCGATGTGATATGTGGAAGGCTAAGATGACCTATAATGCTAAGAAAAGCCATTCTCAAGGTCTTTGCTGATGGATGAGCAAGAAAGTAGACGCAACTAATGCAATTTGGCACTAATATTGCAACTGATTATGCATTGGTGTTTTCCTAACACGTACATACTCTTTTTTAAATATTCTTTTACATTATGGTTTATCCCAGGAGACTGGATATAGGTCCCTGTGCTACAGGGTAGGACCACATTGCTTCCCAATTCTAAATGTAACAGTCTGCATCTACCAACCCCAAATCCTCAGTCCAGCCCTCTCCCGCCCCTCCTCCCCATGGCAATCACAAGTCTGATCTCTACAGACATTCTTATTTTTCTCCTTGAGTTTAAAACCATGGACTTATTCAATACCCTGCCACTCACCCAGGAAGTGATTTTCCAACAGGGAGAACTAAGATTCCATCTAATTAAGGTATACTCTCCTCTTGGCAAGCGGCAACTACTTTAGCTCCTTTCCTCCACTGTCCTGCCTTTCCTCAGCCATCCTTTACTCCAGGTCATGCAAATCACATGTGTGTTTGTGTGTGTGGTATGTGTGTGTATGTGTGTGAGTGTTTTATGAGTGTATATATATATATATGGTGTGTGTATGTATATGCATATGTATGTGTGTATATGGCGTGTATGTGTGTGCTTACTTACTCCACTGTACTTCCTGATTGCCTGCTCCACTATGAGGATTTATATTCACTTGTATTTTCTATTCAAAGGCTGACAGAATTTCTTTAAATCTTGGCCATAAACACACGCAGGGAAGAATACCAGCAGACATACCACTTACCCTGCCATGCCACTCTAAATGCTCTATGTATATTAACTTACTCAATCCTTGTTCTATGAACAGTACTATTATCCAGGTTTTACAGATGAGCAAACTGAGAGAGGGGAGGAGAGATGAGTAAATGGTGGGACCAGATTGTGAGCCCGGCAAGTGGGCTCCGGGGCCCGTGGTCTCGGATGCCACGCAAGGCTGCCCTGGAGACAACACGCCAAGATGCCTAGCTAGTCCAGGTGGGGTGGTTACGGGTGAGGATTTAAAGATGCTTTTTCACATACCCTACAGTTCCTACAGTGATCATTTATTAATTTTATAACCAGAAAATACTCTTTCAAGTAGGAAAAAGTTATCTGTTTGCGAGGGTACAACATAGTAACTAGCAAAGAACACTACGAGCCAGGCACTGCAGTGTGTGACTTCCATACACCAATTTTATCCCCAAAACAGTTATAATTTTCCTCTTATGCAGAAGAAAACAGAGGTGCAGAAAAGTTAAACAGCCCGCCGAAGGTCACACAGCCAGTGGGTGGCAGTCAGGATGGTCTGTATTCTAAACTAGGTTACACTGCCTAAATTAGATATAAAACTTTGGTGCTAAATTCCAGTATGACTCAATGCTTTAGACTGCACAAAATGCCGAGAAAATGTTTCACATCCTGTGACCCAAACCAGATAAAGAGACAATTAAAAACCTTCCCTTGCTTCTGTGTCTACTGCTGCTCATTTTTTCATCCGAAATACCACCTTCTCTCCTGACTTCCCACCACTGGGTGAGCTTTCGTGCTTCGCTGAGGTCCACACTGCTTCCACTTCTTAAAGCATTCATCATCAGTTTCTTCCCGGAATTACAGTCAACCCACACCCAATGCATCTGAAGGACAAGGATTCTGTCCTATTCTTACTTGAATCTCTCCAATTCCTAGCACAGCAGTCTGAAAGAAAACAGGAAATGTTTGTTTAATTGTAATCTTAACCATTTATCATTCAATATAAATATATTTAAAGAGAAGATTTTAATGGGAGAAAAAAAATCTGCTTCACCATACTAAGTATAAAAAAACCCATGTGTTTTCATTCTAATAGACACCTTAATTGGACAACACTAGCCCAGATTAGAGGGCATTTAAATTACCCCTTTCTAAACACTGTCACAAATGAGAATATTCTCTCCCTTGCCACCGGGTGAGCTGGGCATGTTGCCAAAACTTTTTCTAGTGAGGTCCTGTAGTTAATTTCTTAATCTGTTAGCATTTTCTTGCATCTTATTAAATGTAAAGAGAATTGGACTTTCTTTGTGAAAGTTGGGTAATCTTTCTATGTCAGCCTCAGAGGGTAGAATCATCATTGAACAACTGCCATTTTTTACCTATCAGATTAGTAAATAACCTAATCCCCTAAAAAGAGAGACAGACAGAAAGACACACATACACACCCCTGTAACAGTGTGGGAAAGGCTGAGGGGGAAGTGGGCACTTGTCTGTGCCCACAAATCCATACATGCCTATCTATGGAGAGCATTTTAGTCATCTCCACCCACTTTGCTGACCCCGATGCTGGGAAAGATTGAGGGCAGGAGAAGAAGGGATGAGATGGTTGGATGGCATCATTGACTCAATGGACATGAGTTTGGTCAAACTCTGGGAGACAGGGAAGGACAGGGAAGCCTGGAATGCTGCAGTCCATGGCATTTCAAAGAGTCAGGCATGACTGAGTGACTGAACAACGACACCCTACTTTGCAAGTACATACATACTCTTTAGGCTCCCCTGGTGGCTCAGAGGGTAAAGGAATCTGTCTGCAATGCAGGAGACCTGGGAGTTTGATTTCTAGGTCAAGAAGATCCCCTGGAGAAGGGAACAGCTACCCACTCCAGTATTCTTGCTTGGAGAATTCCATAGATAGAGGTGCCTGGCAGTTTACAGTCCATGGGGTCATAAAGAGTCAAACACGACTGAGCAACTAACACTTCCTTCCTTCCTTACTTTATATACTCTTTCACTCAGCATTTCTATTCAGGGATTTATTCTACAGATATGTGTTGTTTCTAATAGAAGTAGACTGGAAAACATAAAATCACCATCAACAGGAGATTAGTTAAATAAATTGTGATATATCTCTAGGATGGACATCTATGCAGCTATAAAAACAAATGCCAACAGGGACTTCCCAGCTGGTCTGGTGATGGTCCGGTGTCAAAGACTCTGTGCCCCAGTGCAGCGGGGCCCGGGTTTGATCCTTGGTCAGGGAACTAGATTCCATATGTTGCAACCAAAACCCAGTGTAGCCAAATAAATAAATAAATATTCACAAACAAAAGATGACATTCTCTTTGTACTGATATGATAAGATCTCCAAGATAAACTGTTAAGTAAAAACGGGTACAGAACAGTATATACCATGTTGACATCTATGGAAAGCAGGAGGGAAATGAATTATACATGTATATTTGCTAGTATATGGATAAAGTAACTCTGGGAGAATCAACAAACTAACAGTAGTTTCCAGAACGGGGCAGGGATAAAAGCTGGGAAATGCACAGGGACAGGAATTTTAGAAATCTTATAACAGCTGTCTAGTAGGCACAAACATCAAATGGTCCCGATTAGGAAGAAAGAGGACTCTAATCAAGAAACATCTGCATAAAAGAGGGAACTCCATGCAATAAACAGTATAAATGAGAGGTCAGAGAAACTTGACGATATCACAAAGGCATTTTATTCTGCCAATAAGAGAAAAAGGCAAGCAATGAGAAATTCCAGGGTAAAAACCATAATAAAGAAATAATCCAAACATGAGGCAACGTATGACATCATCCTAAGTAACTGATAAAATTAATGAAAAAGAAGCCTTGTGATCTTTATCCTAGAAGCATTCTCCCTTGAATAAAGAAAATGTAATCTTAGTACTGCAAGTACTTAGAGTTGTGGGGCTACAGTCACAATGTTTATATAATGACAAATGTTATTTACAGTTTTTCAACTTCAAAGTGGGAGGGAAAAAAACTAACTAAAGGTAATGCCATTAGTGAAAAGCATAACCGAAACATTTAAAGTTATAAATGTTAGCAACAACAACAAAAAAACCCTGAAAATATATTCAATACTTTCCAAATGCAGGAGGAAGGAAGAAGAAAGAACATAAAGTGCTATACATTAGGTTCTCATATTTCACACTGGAAAGTCAATAGATCTTTTATAATTGAACAAAAAGAGGTAAAAACAAATGTGCAGTCAGGTCCCATGGGAAGAGCCCTCCCCAGCTGAGGGACCAGTTCTTGGTTCATCTAAGCCAAGGAAACTAGTCTTATTCCAAGTGGGATACAGACTAAACAGCAAAAAGAACCGTAAAGAAATCTTAACCTGTAATGAATAACAACCATATTGTTAATTGGGCTTCCCTGGTGGCTCAGATGATAAAGAATCCGCCTGCAATGCATGAGACCCAGGTTCAGTCCTTACGTTGGGAAGATCCCCTGGAGAAGGGAACGGCCATCCACTCCAGTATTTTGGCCTGGAGAATTCCATGGACAGAAGGAGCCTGGCGGGCTACAGGCCATTGGGTCACAAAGAGTCAGACATGGCTGAGCAACTTTCACATTCATATTGTTAATACAGTGTAGGATGAGTAATTATGTTAATATTACTTAAGTTTTTTAGCATAAAAGAAATGCAATAAAGGACAAATAAATTTAAAACCTCTGAAAATTTTAACTACAGTTGAAACTACCAACATGAAATCATGACTGCTTTTAAAGGAAACAAAAAGCATTCTTAGTTCTGACCATTGAAAGAATCATCTCGGTAGCAGTCATACAGATTTCAGTCTCTCAATACCATTTCTCATTCAAAGCAAAGTAACCGATTCTAAGTATGGGACAAAAAAATCACAAAATGAGCTAGAAAATCTTGCCATGCCAGAAAGCAAGGAAGATTGCATATCTTTCTTGATATCGTGGAGTCACAGCCAACGACTTGGAAGCCACCGTGAAAGAGACCACAATAATCAAAGAGGTGACATCTGAACACCCCAATGAACGACGATGACAATGGACTGGAAAACATCAAATAAACAGAAACCCCCGAGCTCACAACACACACATAACAACTCTGAAGGCAGCTGGGGAACTAACTTATTCTGAAAACAGGGACGTAACGGGAAAGAGTCAGATCTTTTGTCATTTACAGCACAATAGCGAATTTTGCTTCCTCGTGGGTAGACAGCAGCTGTCAACTCCTATAATCACATCCACAGTAGCCATCACACACCAACATCCAGAGGCAGAAAAGAAGGACTTCCTTTCTTAGGTCTCTTTCTTAATTTAATTTTTATTTGTATCAAAATAGCTCAGATGGTAAAGAATCTGCCTGCAATACAGGAGACCCCGGTTCAATCTCTTGGTCTGGAGGATCCTCCGGAGAAGGGAATGGCAACCCACTCCAGTATTCCTGCCTGGAGAATCCTATGGACAGAGGAACCCGGTGGGTTACAGTCCGAGGGGTCACAAAGAGTAGGACACAACTGAGGAACTAACGCTACTACGACTAACAGGTGTACATTATTTAAAAGATCAAATGGTGCTACAAGGCTTAATTAACAAAACCATTTCCTCCTTTAATCCCTCTTCACTTTCCAGAGACACTTCCTTTTCAATTCTTCTGGTATTTACTTTCAACTTTCTATTTCTATTTCTAAAGATAGATACAAGTATTCTATATAAAGCTTATATCTATCTAAGTTTTCCAATTTCAGACATTATCTGCTGAGTCCCTCCTACACGAGATTAAAATTTAGCTCTCTGACACCATGCAAAGACACACACATCACCCTTCCTTCATCCCCCACAACAGTTACATGGTGGTATATTAATAAATCAATATTTAATACTTATATGATTATGACTATTGTTCTGATATTTTATCCTGTTCAGTCATGTGGTATGCTATGACTATATACTTTTTCTTATATAACTTTAACATTTGGAGGAGACTGCTTTTTTCTTTTTTTAAAAATTCTCAAACAGAACTCGTAAGATTCCTCTCAATATAATCAATCACACGATATACTACAAGTAGTCTCTGAGTCCCACTTATCCTAGAAGACACACCTCCTGGAACCTAGGGTCAGTTTGACCTGGGCCAGTTGCAAAGCTGTCATCCTGGGACTTTTGCTCACCAATACCTTGAGGGTTCCCCACACAGCCTGCATCGTACTCCTTTTTTCCTTGAATGCCAGGTCTTTCTCTTTCGTACTTTACTCTCTAGTTTTGAAAGATCACATCCTCTAGGTGTTCTAAGAAAAGGCAGACAGCAAGTGTGTGTTTTGAGACTTTGCATTTCTGAAAATATTTTACTTTCACTCTTGACTGACAGTATGGCTGAGGACAGAATTACAGGTTGGAAATACTTCCATCAGGCCTTAGATGGCACTGATTTATTGTGCTTTGCTTTCCAGTGCTGCTGTTAGGCAACTTGATGCTACCTGTTTTAGATCCTTTTTATATGACCTTTCTCTACAGAAAATTTTAAATCTGCTGTCAATGTCCTCAAATTTCCCAATAATGTAGTTTGTTGAGGGTTTTATTCATTCTAAAGACCATGACTCTTGAGAAAATCTTGCATTATTTTTGTAACAATGTCCTGTCTATCTTCTCTTTCTAGAACCTGTTAGCCAGCTATTGGGCTTTCTAGATATTCTTTTAATTTTCTAATTTTTTTCTGTCTTATTGTCTACCTCTTTGACTGTTACTTTCCAGATTTCCTCACCTTCAACTTATAACTTCACTTAGTGATAGTTTTAATCCTTGAGATCATTCATAAATAGTCTGCTGATACAGCATCCTGTTCTTATTTACTCGATGAAATACTTCTCTGAGGAATTTGATTTTTGAGGAGCAGGCTTTCTTTAATAATATCTGGAGATACTTAAATTCTGGTTAAATTACTGGTTTTTCCAGTAGTCATGTACAGATGTGAAAGTTGGACCATAAAGAAGGCTGAGTGACAAAGAATTGATGCTTTTGAACTGTGGTGCTAGCAAAGACTCTTGAGAGTCCCTTGGACTGCAAGGAAAAGTAGTCAATCCTAAAGGAAATCAACCGTGAATATTATTTTAAAGGACTGATGCTGAAGCTCCAATACTTTGGCCACCTGATGTGAAAAGCCAACTCAGTGGAAAAACTCTGATGCTGGGAAAGACTGAAGGCAAAAAGGAGAGGAGGGAGGCAGAGGACGAGATGGTTAGTTAGCATCACCGACTCAGTGGACATGAATCTGAGCAAACTCTGGGACAGTGGAGAACAGAGGAGTCTGGCATGCTGCGGTTCATGGGATTGCAGAGTGAGACACGACTTAGCGATGGTAAAGAATCTGCCTGCAGTGCAGACCTGGATTCGATCCTTGAGTTGGGAAGATCCCCTGGAGAAGGGAAAGGCTACTTACTCCAGTATTCTAGCCTAGAGAATTCCATGGACCATGGGGTCGCAAAGAGTCGGACATGACTGAGCTATTTTCACTTTACTTTGCCCCAGACTGGACTTTCACACACATGTTCTGTCTCGATTTCTCCAGCTCCTAAACTTCCCATGTCTGGCAGGAATGGGAGAGCAGTACAGACCTGAAAGGGTAGGATGGGGATCTGGGTGCTAACTGCCATGTTTCAGACTTTCAACCAGTATTTCTGTTTTCAGCCCCAAAGTATATCCCACAGTCAGAGCTTCCTAAAACTTATTGTAGAACATTGTCTAGTTGTGGTTGAAACTGGCTTGCTTCTCGTTAGCCTCCCTCCATTGTAAATACTCAGAGCAAAGACACTGAAACCTAAGTTCCTTATCATGTATGCAGTTACTTTTCAGCTTTCATAATTTTTTTTTAACACACTTATTTATTTATTTGGTTGCACCAGGTCTCGGTTGTGGCATGTGGGGCCTTCAGTTGCAGCAGGTAAACTCTTAGTTGCAGCATGTGGGACCTAGTTCCCTGACCAGGGATCGAACACAGGCCCCCTGCATTGGAAGCATGAAGTCCCAGCCACTGGACTACGGGGGATGTCCCAGCTTTCATAATTTTATAAGTAAAATTCTGGCTCACTGTTACCTGCTCTGCCTTTCTCTTCATCCTCATACTTTACACCTTAAAAAACAGTCCTTTACTGTCATTTCAGTGGGGTTAGGGAAGGAGTAGATATCCCATTCCACTTTCATCTCTAAAAGTCACTCCCATGATACCTCTGTTCATCTGCCACTAGCCAGAACCGAGTCACGTGCACCCTCCTAAGTAGTTGTGGAAGTAAAATCATCAAGATGAGGCTGAATTATCAGAACTTGGGATACGATCAGTCTTCCTAGAAGAACATGACCACAAGGGGGAACCTGATATCTGAACAAAACAGAGGTTCCAAAAATAATAAACAGCCTGCAGCAGCACCATCAAGTCGAGGAATGGTGACTAACTAGCCTTTTCTAAATAGTGGGAAGGTTTTTTCAAGACCAACTTTTATTGGGGGATATAATTTATACACAATAAACATAAAGTTTACATACAATAAACATGGTGTAAACACCACCGCAATCAAGATAAAGAACATCTCCATCACTCCTAAAAGTTTCTTTGTGCCTTTCTGCAATCGGTGCCTCTCTCTCCTCCAGGCCTCAGGCAACCACTGATCTGCCTCCTTGTTACTATATACTGGTTTGCATCTTCCAGATTTTTATGTAAGTAGAATCATACAATATGCACCTCTTTGCTACTGGTTTTCTTCTTGTGGTGCGTGATCAGCAGTTCCTTTGTATTGCTGAGTAATATTTCACTGTGCTGCTGTACCATAATTTGCTTATCCCTTCACCTGTTGATTGTTTCCAGTCTGGCTGCGAGGACTTAAGCTGCTATGAATATTTACAGAGACGTCTCTATGTGCACTTTTGTTTTCCTTTCTCTAAGGTAAAACTCTAGGAATGGAATTACTGGGTCCTGTGGGGGGGGGGTGTGTGGTGTGTGTGTGTGTGTGT
>SJYV01031501.1:0-16941 GCA_006410875.1 Neotragus pygmaeus
TAATTTCTTTTGATTAATTTAGCATTACTTATCTTTTCCCATTCTTTGACTTTCCCTCTATTTGTAACTTTATATTTAAAATATATTTCTTGCTGTCAGCATATACTATTGTCTAGCTTTTTTATTAATTCTCACAATTTTTGCCTTTTAATTTAATTTCATTGCCTTTAAATATTACTATGATATGGTTGTTTAATTTTTCTCTTTTTAGAAGTCTTGTTGGGGTAAGTATTTTTTGTAAATTTATTTTATCTCATTTAATAGCTATAAATTTTTGCTGTGTTGTTTTAATTACCTCAATGTTTATAGTATACATTTTTATGTTATAAATTTTATACTAATTTATCATATTAAAACTTTAAAAGATATGCTTTATATAAGAATATAGACATTCTTTCCTAACTTTTGTGTTCTATATCATAACCTTTACTTTTTAATGTTATAAGCCTCACAACACATTTTTATTGTATTTACTTCAGTCAATTATCTTTTACAGAGACTAAAATAATAAGAAAAAAAGTTGTTATAAAACCCAAATAGTTACCATCTTTGATGGTTTCATTCCTTTCTGTAGCTCTAGATTTTCATCATGTTCCTTCTGTTGAATGACTTTCCTCAATTTTTCTTGAAATGCAGGTCTGCTGGTTAATTCTTTCATATGTCTGAAACAGTCTTTCTGTTTACTTTTGAAAAACATGTTTGCTAGGTAAAGATGTCAGGTTTTATATGAAATATATATTTTGTTCTCTGACAGATTTTAAGATTCTCTCATTAGTCGTTTTGAACAATCTGATTGCTATGTGCTTCTGTGTGGTTTTCTTTGTGTTTCTTGGGCTTGAGGTTTGTGAAGCTTTTTGGATCTGGTGAGTTAGTTTTCATCAACTCTGGAAAACTTTCTTGCACTATTTCTTCTTCTTCCCTCCTTACCCTTTGTCCATTGAAGATTCCACTTACACATGTATTAGGTTGTTTGAAGTTATCCGTCAGCTAACTTCAAAAATTGATGCTCTGTCCATTTTTTTGGTCCCTTTTCATTTGGATACTTCCTATTTTTGTGTCTTCAAGTACATTAATCTTTTGTTCTGCAGTGTCTAACTTGCCATGAATTCTTTCCACGGCCTTTTCCTTCGTATACATGCTAATTTTCTGGAGTCCAATATGGATTTGTTTATATCTACTGAACATGTCCATTCTTTCCTCTAACTTCATGAGCATGTATATGGTTATAATAATTGTTTTGATATCATTGTTTACTAATGCTATCATGTGAATCATTCTGAGTTAGTTTCAGTTGGTCATAGGTCTTACTTTCCTGCTTCCTTGTATATCTGTCATTGTGAGTTTAACTTGCTGAATGCTGGATATTTTTGGATCTATGAATGTGATGTAGCTTTGTTCTGGAACACACTCAGGTCACTTGAAAAGAGTTTGGTCCTTTTAGATTCGGCTTTTAAGCTTCATTAGAGAGAACCAGGGCAGCATTCCATTGAGGGACAATTTTACCCTACTGAGCCAAACCCTTCTGAGTACCCTACCCAGGGACCTACTGTTTCTGAGGCTTCTGCTTAGACTGGGGGCGACAGGCGAGTCTGCATCCGTAAGTGCTCCCTGCACACACTCACTAAACTTCTCAGTGCTTCTTGCCCCAGGCTCAGGTGCTTTCCTCACACTCGAGCCACGCGGAACGCAGCTGAGCACTCTGGAGGAGCCGCTGCCCATCTCCAGAGCTCTCTGTCTGCAGAGGTGGCTCTCTCCTTGGGACTCTTCCCCTGGAACTCCAGCCGTCCTAGGTTCCCTGGGCTCCTCCCTTGCTCTGTCTTCTCAACTCAAGGTTCTTCCTCTTCGGCCCACTGGCTACAGACTTCCTCTGGGCAGGGAGAGGAGGCAGTGGCAGGTTTTACCCTATTAATTTCATGCCTCTTCTTGTTGTTCTATGTTTACAGTCTCTAGAAGGTTATCAGAGAAAACAGAGATTTTGATAAGTTGTATCTAGTCCTTTGAAGGTCTTCACTGTTCCTTCATCCATTTAGGTCCCAAGTTTCTCTATAGCTCATCCTCCAACACGCACACTCATGCACACACACTTGGACAGTCACGTACAGTGATAGTGCTCAGGACTTCAGAGATGGCTTACCACATGTACTTCCGTAAGCTGCTTTCTCAACAATTATTTTCTGTCCATAGTCTCTTCTGAAATAAGAGCCAGTGTAACAACATTTCTTCAGCAAAGTCACAACTAATTGAGTCAGAATTTTTGTAGACCAGGCTTTCATCCAGAACTACAAATGATCTTTCTGTGACTAGCTTTAGTCTGTAGATTCTCTAAACTTCTAGATGAAGAGGGTCATCTATATCAGATCATCTCTCTATATAGACCTCTTCCTTTCTCCATTTTGAAAGGCACACAGAACAGGTGGACAAAGGTTTAGTTTCAAGTTTTAACAAAATTTGGCCAAAGCTTAATTAAGCCCAGTCTAAAGATTCTCTAGGAAGCCAGGAGAACCAGGAACTTCATTCATCCTATCTGAGTGGTGACTCAGCGACTCACACAATGGGGGACTGAGGAATGTCTGGATTGGTAACATGAAAGAGGCCTCTAACCTGCTGAACAAAATATCCAAGTGTATCATGTCCCGAGGATAAATGTTGACATCTGTGACTGAAGCATGGAACCACTCACTTCCTAAAAGTGAACTTCAAACTAGCTCTTTAATTAGCCAAGTATTCAGCCTTGAGTAAAGCGCTTTACTTGGGCTAGTTTCTGTTCATCTTTTAATAAAGAAAAGACCATGACAACTTGATTTCTGAGGTTTTTTTCTAGCCCCCAAAGTCTTTTATTGATTGGTTTTGCTGTAATACTGGGGAAATAACTCTGAGAATGGAATAGTATGTTTTATTCAATGACTTCTATGAAGCAGAAGACTAAAAACATGTGAACTCATATACTGGGTCCATGCAACAACAGCAACAAATCCAGATAACTGGCAAAAATCTAAGTTAATGTCGTTTTTCATGTCCTATGGAGGCTAATTCACGTAGCAAATGTTTCACTCGTTGAGATATTTTTTCAGAATTGAAAATATAAAATCACTGCCATTTATCCTATTAGCATCTCAGATTCAGCACTGCATTAATTTGTTTCATCACATTTAGCAATTTCAGTAAAAATAAAGACTATAGTCCTCCTCCCAAATCACTTAGATCTTCCTGTGATTTATTAGGAAAAGACTTTGCTTTCCTGTGTGGATTATCTTCAGAATCTTTAATCTAGGCATTGTTTCTTTGAAAATCCAAATCATGGAAATCTTTAGCACAGCTAGCCATTTGCTTTCTAATTATCTATGCTGTGGCCCATCCCATCGGTGATTAGACAACTGTGAAGGAGTTATTTACATCTTTGAAAGCTGTATAGAATCTTACACAGCTGAAGGTAAATCATTCCTGGCAACAGAATTTTAAACTCATACTTAAAAAACTGCAAAAAAAACTTTAAGGGTAAGCCTTATTATTGTTCTAAAATTTTATTTTTATGAGATTTGAGTTCTTTTTCATTTGTTAAAGGGTCACTTTTTTTTTTTTTTAAGAAGAGGTTAAGGTCAGTGAGTAGCAAGAACTGAAAGTTACAGATTTTCTGTTTTCAGTGACATGGAACATATTATTAATATTTAATTAAAAATAATATACTTGTATCTTTAGGCATTTATATATTTCTGTTCACTTCATAGCTGGTCTTGTGTTAATAGGAAACATAGAATGTTTACATTCAAGAGAAATAAAAATTCAGGTCTTTTTAATGTTTGGATTGAAGGTCATTTTGAAGATTGAAGGTTCCGATAGCATTTCATCTAGTAACAAAATTCAGATTCCTTTACAAAATGCTATAAAGCATAGTTCATAAATTAAATTTGAAAACCAAAGGATTGTAGACTGATTCACTATAATCAAATTGGTTTTGCTGTAACTAGGTGAGACTAAACTGTGATTTAATTGCTCTTTGCAGAGTTACTATTCAAAATACTAAGTTCTGATTTATCTAGTGTCTTGTGAAAGCAAAATCCATGTTGTTTTTGTATCTCATTCTCTCAGAAGCACCAGAAAGAATTGAGGAGGTCTTGCTGATGAATTAACACTTGTAAATGTAGATAATCCTGACAGTAACAAGAAAATGGACCTAAATGCACACACCCCCGCCTCAGTTCAAATCCTCTCAGTCATCAGTACAGGGCCGCCTCCAATATGAAACCCAACCTGCCTACCCAGCCACAGTCAGCCATTCACCTTTTGTATTGCAAGGAAATAATTTCAGTATCTTTGTTTTGACAGGTAATCATATTTGCTACCCAATGACATCCTCCCAGTAATCGATAGTTGACCCTTGTTATTTTTCTCTTTATGTGTGTCTACAAAGTTTAGGTCTATGATTTTGTTTTTTAATAAATATCACCCTCTTCCTCATCAGAATTCTACACAGTGAATTAATTCGCTCATTAATAAGCACCTTCACTGTGTCAGGAGCTGTCCTAGGCTGGAGATCCCAGTGAATGGTACAAATGGAATTGCTTATTCTCCTGGAGCTTACCTACTAACTAGAGGAGACAAAAAATAAATAATAACATCAATAAAGTGAATCACACAGTTTATGGGGCTTCTCTAGTGGCTAATGGTAAAGAACCTCCCTGCCCATGTCGGAGACACAGGAGACGCAGGTTCAGTCCCTCGGTCTGGAAGATCCCCTGGAGGAGGAAATAGCAGCCCACTCCAGTATTCTCGCTTGGAGAAGCCCCTGGACAGAGGAGCCTGGAGGGCTACAGTTCAAGACGCTGCAAAGAGTCAGACATGACTGAGCACATGGTGTTGGGAGGTGGTGATGGCCGTAGGAGGGCAAAATGGTGCAGCGTAAAAAGGATCGGGAGGACTTGTGGATGCAGGGTAGAGCTCCTTTCCGTTACTCCTGATGTTGCCTTTCGTGTGACAGGAGCTCAGTGAGTGTGAACCCTGGCCCTGCTCCTCAGTCACTCTGTCCCAGAGGTAATGGCCTGATTGATTCTGTTAGTGAAGTTTGGGAAGGATTAACTGGGTTGCTTATGGTAGCATCGTCCAGGTCCACGAGGACAAGAGGAAACCTTATACTTCTCGGTATATACATTGGTATATACATGCTCAGTAATTGTTGTCCCAATTAACACATCATGCTGCTTTTATCTCAGTGTCAAAGTCCAAAAGAAATTTAGTCACTATGTTTTCCACGTAGTGAAAACAGGGTTATCAATGTCTTCGTTGTTATGACGTTTCAAATATACTCAAGTGGAGCTCAGCATCTGGAAAGCTAGTAAAATTAAAGTCTTGCTTTGTACTATCCAATAAGAGCTAAGGACATGTTGAACTAAGCAGATTTGGAAAGTGACCTGTGTTGCACATTTTAAAAGATGGACGCATAGCAAGAGCGCAGGGAGCCAAAGTCTAGCAGGAAAGCGGAAGACTCAGTCCTGAAAATGAGCAATAGCATGTCCACGAGGGCCGATGGTGTTCTAAACAGTAGATCTGAATCTGCTTAAGCCCACAGATGTTTCCCACCAGGGCTGGAAGGACGCGCAGCCCTAGGACGTGCATTCTTGCTGTTGTCTGTCTGGCTGAGCACAGCACCCCTCCAGGAGCTGCTGTCACAGGCCCCGTGTGCATGCGCCCTCTGAAGCTGTGCCTTGCTGTGCCCCTGTTTACAGCCCTGCCATGGGCTAGCTTTGCAGGAAGAAAGCACCGACACGGTTTGCTTATCATTCTCCAATTACATAGTCACTCATCTGTTTCCTTGACAAGAGTGTAAGCACCCCAGGGCAGGCACATTCTCTTGCTTACCTTTGCACGCTTTTGAATACACAGTGCAGTGCCAGGTATACAGCAGGTGCTCAGTAAATGTTCATTTAGTGAACAAAAGTTTTCAGGGTCTGTTTGAACCCCTAGACCTGTGCTTCCAATACACTGGTCAATACCCACATGTGACTAATGGGCATATAGGCACACATGCTTGACATAGCTAAATGTGGTTAGTCCAAATTATAAAATATTGATATATTATAAAATATATACCAGACTTTGACGAGTTTCCATCCAAGAAAGAATACAAACACCTCATTAATTCCTATATTGGTAACATGCTGAAATAGTAACATTTGGGATATATTGAATAATGCAATATAGTAATAATATTAATTTTGGTTGCTTCTTTTTAATTTTTGACTATGAAAAATGTTAAATTTGTATGTGGCTGTCATTGATGACTTATATTAGATTTTCTTTTTTTGGACAACGCTGCTTTAGTTGAAAACTGGATAGGATTTAAGGTAGCCAACAACACACGAGTAAACCCTGCAACAATGAAATGTACAAGTTTTATTGTCATTGGAATTGGCGCGGCACGGTAAGAACTACCGTGGCACACAAAGGCTCCTTGCTCTGCAATAGCAGCAGTGACTGTAGGCTGCAGTGGCAGCTGTTGTATAGACTCCTGCTCACCCGAGGGGCAAACTGCCTTCCTTTAATCAGCATGGATAGTTTCCCCATTCTGAAGCTGCCTTCAGATATACTTCGACTTTGTTGTGCTTTGGAGATATCTGATGTTAGGCTGTGAAGGAACTCAGATTTTTCAGGAGCAGCTTGTGCAAACTTGAATGTGAGACTCTGGAAGAAACATGTGGGCAGACAAACAAGTATATCTGGGTGCTGTGTTGCTACCAAAACCCGACACATCTAACTCGTCACACTATTTGAGAACATATTAAAATCAACTATTGTATCATTTACAATACAGTAAAATCAAGTATGGATTATTTACATTCAAATAATTTTAGAAATGTAAAAAAGAAAACTATTCTTTACACTAAAAAAATCCAATTTTACCTTATGGAATTGACTTATTAGAAAACAATTGTTTTAAATTAACTTTTAAAGATTAGACCAACTTGGATCAAAACCAAAATAATATAATAGCTGCATACCTGATTAAAGTTGTTTTGCTAAATTATAGCAATTGGTGGGCAATTTCCCCACCAATTAGTATAGTCTCATCTGAATTTTGTAATATATGACATATAGGAGCATCTTCCTCATAATTTTATGATGCTTTGAAAAAGCTTACTCAAATATAATTCAGTACTCATTTCTTTAACAGACCAATTCCAATTACCATAATGAATTATATTATTGAAAATATTTTTAAATATTACAAATATCTACCACTAAAAGCCTTGTCTTTTTTAGACAGATGATTTAGTTGTCTTTTACATTACAAGAAATGCAATACTGCATCAGCCCTTTTGAATTCAAATTCTAAATTGATAAAATCCTATAGCAATAGCTGCATATCATAAAATAAGCCAGTAGTTTCTGAATAAGAGCCTAATTATCAAGAATAATGATGGAACATTTCCTAAACATTCACATTACACATGAAAAGGTAAATCAGCTTCCAGTATAGGAAATCTGTACTTACAGTTTTTTTTTTTTAATGTTATCTTCAGTGTATTTGAGTGATTATCCATTACATTATGCTTGTTANAAGCCAGTAGTTTCTGAATAAGAGCCTAATTATCAAGAATAATGATGGAACATTTCCTAAACATTCACATTACACATGAAAAGGTAAATCAGCTTCCAGTATAGGAAATCTGTACTTACAGTTTTTTTTTTTTAATGTTATCTTCAGTGTATTTGAGTGATTATCCATTACATTATGCTTGTTATTTAAGCCATAGTAACTTTTTATAAACTTTTGCTTGGTTGAATCATGAGAAAAGATAGAGGGCCTAACCTATACAATACTTTGTGTTTCTTTTCTTTTCCTCTTAATTTCCTTCTTTCCCTCTTGTTAAACAAACAAGACATAAAAGATGGCCATCACTGGATGAGAAGCATTAGGTGGTAATCTAGGAAGATCTGGAGACAGGACTGAAATGCCCCCAAGACCACAGCCAGCAAGTTTAACCAGCCAGCACACCTTCCAAGGGACATGTCATCAGACTGCCCATGGGTCTTAGAATAGCTAACTTTTTTTTATTTTCAAGTTTTTATTTTGTATTGGGGTATAGCCAGTTAACAAGGTTGTCACAGTTTCATGTGAACAGCAAAGAGACTTAGCCATACATGTACATGTATCCATTCTCCCCCAAACTCCCTTCCCATCCAGATTGCCACAGACCGTTGACCAGAATTCCATGTGTCTGAATGGCTAACTTCTATTGCCTGTTTCTTTAAAATTTGATAGTATCCTTTTTAAGAATAATTTTCAAAGAGGGATGGCCTAGAAGCAATTTGCTCCTTAATCATTTACTATTCTCAGGATAGGGAGGGGGTACGGAAGAGGGAAAGGAAGACGTGAGACGTGATAGGATTGGAAAAAGTCTGCTGCTGAAAGTCCCAAAGGCTCTGATCTTTTTGTTTCAGTAGGGTTGAGTAGAACTAGTGAGGAAAGGACCGATGCCAGATGCTTTTTGATTTGCTGNAGACTGCCCTGTGCGCCTGCATGTAATGATTGGGGCAAGGCTGAGTGCACAACTGAGGCAGAGTCCAGTGTCCCTGGCCTAAGGTGTGGCTATTGAGACTCAGAGAGGTTAGGACACAGCTGGACCGGAAATGGAGAGGCCTCCAAGGCTGTGGCACATCCAGAGGAAGGGCAGGAGGCTGAACCCTGGGCCCTGGGCAGGGAGGGAGTAACGGTGGAGTTCTGACTCCGACCCGAGAAAGTCCCTGGGGGTGGGAAGGGGGGGCGGCGCTGGGACCCCCAAAGACAGCCAGAACGTTCTGACAGAGACAGGGGCAGCCAGACTGCTCCCGAGTGGCCGGGAGAGGATGCTGGCCTGCCAGCTGTGGAGGGTCTTGGCTGTGCTGGGGCGGCGGGAGCAGAGGCATTGTCTGGGGAGTCTGCTGGACTGGGGCTGGGACCGTGGCACCTGCACGGGCAAGCAGCCTGGGGGAGACGGCCCAGCGGGAGAAGGCACGGGGTGGGCGGCCCTGCCCTGTGTGATGAGGAGGGAGAGGAGACTGGCCGAGTGGTGTGGCCACAGCAGGGCCACTGGGCCAGAGCCAGGACATCCTGGCAGGGTGGGTGTGCACTCTGGTGGGCATGGGAGCGTGTGGAGAAGAGCATGTATGTGAATATGTGATCATGCACACGTGTAATGCTGTGTACATGTGAACACATGCATGTGCACACGTGCATGTGTGCACACAAGCATGTGTGTGTAGTGTATACACACGTGTGGATGCAAGGTGTGTACACATGTGCACGTGTGTATAGTGTGTGCACCGGCACATGTGCATGTGGTGTGTACCTGGGGATATGTGTGTGAGCACATACATATGTGCATAATGTGTACGCACATACATTCGAGCATGTGTATATGGTGTGTGTACCTGTGCATACATGTGCACATGTATACATGTGTATGTAATGTGTGTACAATACATCCAGGCATGTTTGTGTGGTGTGTGTACCTGTGCATGTGTGTGCACATGTGTACATGTGTGTGCAATGTGCACACATAGATCCAGGCATGTGTGTGATGTGTGTGCCTGTGCATGTGTGTACACACATACCCAGGTATGTGTGGTATGTATCTGTGCATGTGTGTACACATGCATCCAAGCATGTGTGTGTATCTGCGCATGTGTGTGTAATGTGTACACATACACCCAGGCGTGTGTGTGTGGTGTGTGTACCTGCACATGTGTGTGCATATGCACGTGTGGTGTATGCAAGTTGCATGTGACTGTGTGTCCTTTCAGGGCTGGGGATATGGAGGTGGCAGAGGTGGAGGCACTGCAGGTAGGGCTGCCGGCAGGGGATGCCACAGAGGGAAACTGAGGTGGCTTCAGGCAAACAAATGCCCCCGCAGGGTCTTGCCCCTGCTGACTGCGGCGGGGGCAGGGGGCACTGCAGGGAAAAAGTCCAGCTCAGATCCCAGCCAGAGCGCTCTGCTTCCCCCACTTGCGCTCACACGCAGTCCCACCCAAGCAAGGCAAGAAGGGAGAGCTGCAAAGCTGCTGGAGATTGAGCAGCTTCTGAGGCGAGGTTTTGGCCAACACCAAAGGATTAAAGGCAGGAGGAGAAGAGGACGACAGAGAATGAGATGGTTGGATGGCATCACCGACTCAACGGACATGAGAGTAAACTCCGGGAGTTGGTGATGGACAGGGAGGCCTGGCGTGCTGCAGTCCATCGGGTCGCAAAGAGTCAGACACGACTGAGCAATTGGACCAAAGGATTAAGCCTGGAAGAACACCAAGAAAACCACCCAACCCACCCACTGCCTCAGTCCTCCAGTCTGAGGCGACTTTAATGGGCGCATGCCACCCACACAGGGAAGGGAGTGGACTTGGGAGTCTTTATAAAAGGAAGGATCCAGCCTCAGCTGCAGGCCCACACTGCCGCCCTGGGCCCATCCTGCCCAGGTTGCCCCTGCCCGCCCTCCTCTGGGCCTGGGCTGGGTCTGGGTTGGGCATCCAGGACAGGACGCCAGGGAGAGCCCAGTAGGCCCCCTGGGGCGGGAGGATGGAGAGGCAGGGTGAGGGACGCATGAGGGTGGCTGGGGACAGGGTGCGGGGGTGTGCGGATGGCCCCACACACCCAGCTTTGCAAGGTCACGGGCTGCGGGGGAACCCGCCTGCAGCCTCGGCCTCTCCAGCTCGTTCCTCCCATGGACCAGTGTGGGGCGGCCCTGCTGCGGCGCGTACTGTCCGCTCCCCCTGCTCCATCCCCAAGGCCTTCCCGGCTGTCATCTGGGCCATTGCCCGGCCCCCTCCCTGGGCTCGCACCTCCATTCTGAGCCTTCCCACCCCCCCTCCACAGTTGGAAGAGGCTGAGTCCCCTACCCAATATTCCCTTCTCTCTTTACATCAGGCAGAACCCTGGTTTTGTGTTGGAGGTGGGGTGCATCATGTCTGGATAAAATGCAGACCTCTCAGGCTTGGTTGCCATGTGGGTGGCCATGTGACCCAGTGCTGGCCATTAGAATGTGAGTGGAATTCCTGGGTGGGGCTTTGGGAACATCTTTTGTTACTTAGCCTGTTCTCTTCCCTCCTGCCTGGAATGGCGACATGATGCCTGGTGTCCTGGCAGCCATCCTGTGACCATCGGGAGAGAACATACCCCTGGGATCCTAGAGACAGAACGAGTCTGGGTCCCTGAACAAGTTCTGGGACTTCCTGAGGAGCCCTGGATTGGTGCTTATCTAGCCTGCTTACTGTCTAAGAAAGGGTGGTGGGAGAGAGAGCCTTCCAAAGCCTCACAGTGGGGGACACAGCTTGTTCCAAGGAATGGAGATTAAGAACACAGTGGAGAGGCTAAGGCAGGGGTTGCCTCCCCACGTCTCCCTGGCTCTTGGCCGGAGCCATTCTGCTCTGTTCCTCTGGCCCTGCCGGCCCTGATGGAGCATCCCAGGGTGAACTCAGGAGAGACCGGCCTCCCCCGCGCCCCTGTTCCCAGCCTCCACCTCCAAGTTCAGCTCCTCTGTGCCTTTGAGGGCCCCTCGCCTCCACGGTGACCCCAAAGCCCCTCTCTGGTGCCTGTCTTCTGCCCCAGCTGGAGGGGCCAAGCCTTTGCCACCCCTGCTGCTGCCCGAGCCTGCTGCGGTCTCGGTCCCCAGGCAGAGGCTCCTGGATTCGGGACACGGCAGCTACACAGAGACGGGGGTTTGGGCATTTGTAATGTGACAGCTGCGTTCACAGGCTCCTAGGACCTCAGGCGGCCGAGGGGCTCCTACAGCCCGGGGGCTGGGGTCCAGGCAGGTGGGGGTGATGGTTTGCCACGTCTTTCCAGATGGCATGGCTGTTCAGACACCTGATGACTGAAATGCCGTGCCCAGCACCGCCTCCTGGGCAGCCGGCCTGTGTGTCTCCTTCCCGCGTGCGGACAGGGTTGTGCCGATTCTCCGGGTTTGGAGGGCTGCCCCAGCCGCGGGTGTGCGTACACAGGTGAGTGCTCCACCAACGAGGCTGGGCTGGTCAGGCCCTGCTCCGGCCGCCCGCCCGTCCTCTCCCTCGGCTGCACCCTGGGCCCCAGGACCTGTCCTCCCTGGACGCTGGGGGGTCTTCACTGCTCTGGACCCCGGGGCGGCCCTCGTGCTTCCCCCTGGGTCTGCCGTCAGGTCTTGGCTGTTCCTCAGGAGTCGTCCCTGAGAGCGTCCGGCACTCTCCGGGGACGCACGTGCTACATCTTGGAATCCCAGGCTGGGATTCTGACCCGACGTGGCACTGATGAGCTGGGGCTGTGTCCGGGGTGCCTTTGGGAACCAAGCCCCAGGAAAGGGAGAGGAGGGAAGCAGGATTCAGCAGAAGTTGTTCAGCGGAGCCCAGGCCCAGGGCAGCCCCGTTCAGCCTGGCAGAGGGCTCTAGAGCGCGAAGGCCCTTTTGAGCTGAGAAGCGTCAGGTCCTTCTGCTGCAGCCTGGACCGTCCTTGAATGTGGGCTGTCCCGCAGGGTCGTGGCCTCGGGTGCAGTGGCCTGTCCTGAGCAGGGGTGGGGATCGAAGGCCGCCACCTCCGCCCTTGATGGGGAATCTATGGGGTCAGTCCCCTGATGTGGTTTTTGAAACCTCACTCCCTGGTGAAAGTGGAAAGTCCACCCCCCCGAACCCCCCCGCTGGGGCCCTTCCAAGGGCCCGTCCTCCTCCCCGGGAGGGTCCCCAGAGCCTGTGGGCACAAGGGGGCTGGTCAGTGTCCGGTGCAGCCCCAGCCCTGCCTGGGGCTCTGACTGTGCAAAGGGGGCTGCTATTAGGAGCCGCTGAGTGGAATCCTGGCCGAAGCAGACTTTGGTGGCCAGAGGAGGAGTTTTGTCTGACGGTCCTCGGCTGTGCTGTGCAGGTCGTAGAGCGAGGGGGTGGAGGGCAAGGCTCAGATGCTGGCGCGTGCTGGTGTCTCGAGACACATGTGGGCTGAGACTAGAGCCGGCCCGTCTATAAGGAGGGGTGGAGGAGGCCAGTGCATACGAGGCCATGCCTGCCGTCTGCCTTCACCAGCTCAGGCCTCCAGGGGTGAAAGGGTCAGTGCTTTCCCACCCCGACTGAAGGTGACGTGGGCAGCTCGACACAGGGCGGGCACAGGCATAGCAGGAGACGGGCCCCAGTCCTCCCGCTAGCCAGGACCCTTGAAAGAGTCTCCCGGTAATAATCGGCTGAAGGCGGTCTTTCTCTCCGGAGCGTGGTGTCTTGAATGACCTCAGGACAAACACGGCTGGGCTGAGGCCGGGGCTATGGGCACAGCACAGGGTGGACACACTCAGATGTTCAGGCTTCGAGCCTAGGCATGGCTCTGGTCGTGTGCACGTGGCGTGGACTGGGTACTGCCTAGGTTTTGAGAGAACTAGGTAAGTAGAGCAGCCTGGGCAGGTGTGGGCTCATGGCTGTTGAACCCCTCGGACTGGCCCCGGGCTCCCCAGTGGCACCAGAAAGAGGCGGGCCGTGGAGGCTCGGCCCCCTGGAGAGATGGCCTTCTCTCCACTGCTCATCTCAGGCGGCCATGGAGACCCGTGGCCAGCAGACTCGTCTCCACGGAGCTCTGAGCTGGGGCCGTGGGGACACTGGGCAGCAGACTGTCTCCCAGGGCGGAACGGGGGTGGCCATTAGCTCTCTAGGGCAGAATCGCTGCTCAGGCTTGACGGTCGCCCGGGTTTCCTGCTCTGCAGCGGTCCAGCCAGGCTGTGGTCGTGATGGGCACGGCCCGCCTGCCTGACTACACCATCCTCTAGTGCCGCTTCCCTACGGAGGCTGTGGTCTTCCCTGCCTCGGCTCCTTGTCTGTGGTTACTCCATCAGCTGAGAGAGACTTGCAGCTTTCTCTTCCTACTTACCCTTCAAGGCTCAGTCCACATGTCACCTCCTCCCTGAAGCCTTCTCTAACTTCTCAGGGCTTCCTTTGAGCTCACCTGCATTTACTTCCAAAAGGGGCTTCCCTGGTGGCTCAGATGGTAAAGAATCTGACTGCCATGCGAGAGACCCGGGTTTGATCCCTGGTTCGGGGAGATCCCCTGGAGAAGGGCATGGCAACCCACCCCAGTATTCTTGCCTGGAGAATCCCATGGACAGAGGAGCCTTCTAGACAAGCACTGATGGTGCCACGCCATCAGGTATCAGTCAGTTATTGCCCCAATCATGCTACATAACAAATCNGTGATAGGATTGGAAAAAGTCTGCTGCTGAAAGTCCCAAAGGCTCTGATCTTTTTGTTTCAGTAGGGTTGAGTAGAACTAGTGAGGAAAGGACCGATGCCAGATGCTTTTTGATTTGCTGCACGCAGCATCCGTTTATTCCAATCCGTAGCATCCCTAAGAGCATGTCTCTAGATTGCTCTCTTCAGAGAAGAAGGAGTTACTAACCCGAGGTCTGGCTGCGCTATCACTGCTCTTTGCTACCCATCCCTTGTAGGCAACTGCTGTCAAATGATGGGAATGACCTTCTATTTTGTTATACAGGCCTGGGTGTGGATGTTCATATTTCTCTTGCATAGAGAAATGCTAGTGTACTCGCCATACTTTTGGAAGTACTGAATTCTTTCTAGTTCCTCGTCCCACAGCATCTGATTTGGAGTATAATAATAGGACCTCCAGGTGGCTCAGTGGTAAAGAATCTGCCTGCAGTGCAGAAGACCCGGGTTCGATCCCTGGATCAGGAACATCTCCTGGAGGAGGAAATGGCAACCCACTCCAGTATTCTTGACTTGAAAAATTCCATGGACAGAGGAGCCTGGTGGGGTACAGTTCATTGGGTCACAGAGAGTCAGACACGACTTAACGCAGAAACAGCAAGATTATTCCATGTTTCACAGGCTTTTCCCACTCTGTTTCTCTTTGTTTTCATGATATTTTTACTATATCTGTGTCACCAAAGCATACAGCCATTACATATCATCTTTTCTCCTTATAACTATCAGTCTTACTTTGCCAGAGAAATATGTACCTCATCTTCATCCCCAAACCTTATGGCAATATTGGCCTCTCCAGACATTCGGTTGCCTGAGCACCAAACTGACTTTAGATAGTACCCATGAGTTGTTGACTGTTCCTTAACAGTTTGCTCAAGACTTTATATTGGAAAGTGATTAAGCTAGGTATAAAATATTTGGCTCACACTTTCCCCTTGAGTTACTGCATTTCTTCTGCATAGAGCAATATTATTGAAAAGTATGATGATAGTTTTCATAGGTGGATTGGTAATTTTGCTGGATTTTATGTTCGTTTTTTAGCTTTGCTCCAGTAGTTTTTTAAAAATGCAGCCTGATTGGTCTTCCAGGATTGAATTTTCCAGGAATATGGTGTTCCCTTTCAATATGTAGTTTCAAATGGTTTCTTTAAGGAACATTTCCTTGAATTATATTTTTAGTACATGTTCTGTTCTCTTGCTCTGGGTTTCTTCTTTGGGAGTTTTTCTAGAATCTATTTTGCTTGTCTTTATCTGTCAGTTTCACTTAAGTCCTTTCTATCACTCTCTGGTGATATTTAAAGTATTCCTCCTTTTCTTCTTTCATTTCTTTCACACTGTTATCTGCTGTGACTATTCTTTCTTGTGTTTCTGTCAGTTTAGGCTTCATTTCTGATATTTTTTTGCATTTAATTTTTTAAAATTCTCTCGATTTGTTTTGGAATTTTTTCTAATTTTTATAATATATTATATTGTTTAAAATCACTATCTTGTTTCAAAACATTAGTTCACAGTTTCTTCTCTTTGTGGGCATTTCCTCCTAGCATGCGTTCATTGTCTCTACATTATGATTGCATCATCATGCTTCTTACTCTCTTTTTTAAATACTGATTTGTGTGAGATTTGACACTTTTTCCTGTCTCCCTCTGCCTTCAGAAGGNAAAACATTAGTTCACAGGTTCTTCTCTTTGTGGGCATTTCCTCCTAGCATGCGTTCATTGTCTCTACATTATGATTGCATCATCATGCTTCTTACTCTCTTTTTTAAATACTGATTTGTGTGAGATTTGACACTTTTTCCTGTCTCCCTCTGCCTTCAGAAGGGAGGGACTGATCAACTTAGCCTTTCAGGCTTTACAGCTCCTCACCTGCTTCTGCTGTCTCTGCAAAGTGGTTTAGAATGATTTGTTTTCTGTTTTTTTCAGCTGGACAGTCTCTTTCCTTTTCTCCTTGGCCTGGTGCTGCTCTGCTTGATTTGGATTCTATTTCAATGGGTTCTCCTTGGTGGAGGGCTTTTTAACAGAAGGGACTGCAGATATTCAATGTTGAAAACACTTTCAGACCTTTCCTCAGACCCCTTTGCTCTCCCTGAACTGAAGTCCCACAAACCTCTCCTCATTTCAGATGCTGCCCCACGTTGCTCCCAACATCTGCTGGAGAAGTTCCAGACCTCGGATCAGGGCACACCACTTAGCACCCCCAGCCTTCTCCTGCACAGCTGCTGCTAGCACGTGGGTCTTTGCTCTTCGCCCACTGAGGCAGATCCTGAGCACAAGGAGGCACCTTGCACACTCTGTGTTTGCAGCTTTTGTTTACTGGCTTCAGTTGCGCCGTCCCAGTTGGTCTGTCTGTTTTTATGATGGAGTAGGTAGGGACTCAGAAGCAATGCTACCGCCATTTTTTCTCCTTTGCCTATAGACCTTGACTCCCATGCTAAAAGCAGAAGCTACGTAACTTGGTCTGAATTTTCTCAAGATAAACTTAGTTCAGTCACTCAGTCGTGTCTAAATCTTTGCGACCCTATGAATCACAGCATTCCAAGCCTCCCTGTCCATCACCAGCTCGCAGAGTTCACTCAAACTCATGTGCATCGAGTCAGTGGTACCATCCAGCTATTTCATCCTTGATCGTCCCCTTCTCCTCTGACCTTCAATCCCTCCCAGCATCAGGGTCTTTTCAAATGAGTCAGCTCTTTGCATGAGGTGGCCAAAGTATTGAAGTTTCAGCTTCAGCATCAGTCCTTCCAATGAACACCCAGAAC
>SJYV01031505.1:0-17899 GCA_006410875.1 Neotragus pygmaeus
TTGATAGTCATTTTTTTAAGTTATTAAAACATCTCTAAAGAAACAGAGCTATATCATGGGGTATGCCTTAAGACATTTGAAATTTTATTTTTCAAAAAGCAGAGAGATTACTTTGCCAACAAAGGTCCATCTAGTCAAGGCTATGGTTTTTCCAGTGGTCATGTATGGATGTGAGAGTTGGACTGTGAAGAAGGCTGAGCACCGAAGAATTGATGCTTTTGAGCTGTAGTGTTGGAGAAGACTCTTGAGAGTCCCTTGTACTGCAAGGAAATCCAACCAGTCCATTCTAAAGGAGATCAGTCCTGGGTGTTCACTGGAAGGACTGATGCTAAAGCTGAAACTCCAATACTTTGGCCACCTCATGCCAAGAGTTGACTCACTGGAAAAGACTGATGCTGGGAGGGATTGGGGGCAGGAGGAGAAGGGGACGGCAGAGGATGAGATGGCTGGATGGCATTACAGATTCAATGGACGTGAGTTTGGGTGAACCTGTGGGAGTTGATGATGGATAGGGAGGCCTGGTGTCCTGCAATTGATGGGGTCGCAAAGAGTTGGATACGACTGAGTGACTGAACTGAACTGAGACAGTAAGGAGATCAAACCTGTTAATCCCAAAGGAAATATATCCTGAATATTTATTGGCAGGACTAATGCTGAGGCTGAAGCTCCAATACTTTGGTCTTCTGATGCAAACAGCTGATTCACTAGAAAAGTCTAATGATGAGAAAGATTGAGGGCAAGAGGAGAAGGGGACGACAGAGGATAAGATGGTTGGATGTCATCACTGACTCAATGAATATGAGTTTTTTCAAACTCTGGGAGATAAGGAATGACCATTGAGCCTGGCATGCTGCAGCCCATGGGGTAACAAAGAGCCAGACATGACATAGTGACTGAACAACAACAACAACATAAATTTATAATACTAACGATGAAAATGGTCTTTAATTTGATCATGTCTGTCATTAACTTATTATAAATAATTTTCAAAAAAAATAAAGTAATTTAGATGGACAGGGAGGCCTGGCGTGCTGCAATTCATGGGGTCGTAAAGAATCGGACACGACTGAGCGACTGAACAGAACTGAAAGAATAAGCAAATTAAATAAATAAAAAATTAGTTACTTAATCAGTGATTATGACATTGACATTGCACTCTCACAAACCTGGATTTGCTTTCTAGTTTTAGTTTATTAATTATGTGACCTTAAACAATATACTTAAACTAGGGTTTATTTCCCTATCTTAATATGGAGATGGGTAACCAAGAGTTGTGGCCTGAATTATAGCCTATCAAAAACACATATGTTAAGGTCATAACTTTGGCAATTCAGAGTGTGACCACTTTTGGAAGTAAGGTCTTTAAAGAGGTTTCATTAAAATTTGGTTATTATTGTGGGCCCTGACTCAATAAAACCAGTGTCCTTATAAGAAAATATGGATTCAGGTATGGACAGAGAGAAGATGGTGTACAAGGAGAAGAGGTAGTCTATAAGCGGATCCTAGAGTAGACCCTTTCCTCACAGCCTTTAGAAGGAACCAACTCTGCAGAGAGCTTGATCTCAGATTTCTAGCCTCCAGAATCATATTAAACAACAACAACAACAGCAACAACTCTGTTGTTTATGGTACACAGGCTATGATATTTAGTTATGGTAGCCCTAGCAAGCTAACTGGCTTCCCAGGTGGCTCAGAGGTAAAGACACATGTAATGCAAGAAATATGGGTTTGATACCTGGGTCAGGAAGATCCTCTGGAGGATAAAATGGCAATTCTTTCCAGTATTCTTGCCTGGAAAATACCATAGATAGAGAAGCCTGGTGGATTACAGTCTATGGGGTTGTAAAGAGTCAGATATTACTTGGCAACTCAACATGCACAAGCATGCAGCCAATCAATATACTGAGGCTGATATCCTAATAATAGTGATTTATTGAAATGTATTTCATGGGCTGTAGAATATTTTGGCAATCAAGAGCAGAAGTTGCTGATGTTGAAAATTTGGAAGTGGTTTTTCCAGTGAAGAAACTTTTACTAAACCCTAAGCTATCTTATTCATTAATCCACATCTTTGGAAACATGTATCTTTTCAAAGAGTTTTATCTTGGAATGGGGTTGAAGATGGCAGAGGAGTAAGATATGGAAATTACCTTCTTCCCCCAAAATACATTAAAAAATACAGCTGTGTGTGGAACAATTCCCACAGATCACCTACTGAACACTGTCAGAAGACCTCAGACTTCCAAAAAGACAAGCTAATCTCCATATAAAATGGTATGGAAGCAGCAGCAAGAAAAGCATAAAAAGAGAGAAAAGAGAGAAAATACATCAGTTACTGCACTCTGGAGAGAGAGAAGTGGAGGAAGAAAAGTTTCTGCACACTTGGAAACTCCCNAACTTCAGAACCTCAGAAAAGAACTGCAGCAACAGGTGCTTGGAAGGCAAAACAGAGAGAATTCACCACAGAGATAGCTGCCTACCAACACTTTCCAGGCAACAGGAGGTCTGCACACCCACTGCCCCAGTGGGGTCTGAATGCTGAGGCTCTAGCTTTGGAAATCTGACACTAGAGGGCTGGGGTTGACTGCCATGAAGATACTCAGATGGGGCTCGAACAATACAGCTGAGGGATTCCAGGGAAAAGTTTAAGCCTGCAAGAGGGGCAAGAGATCATTGGCATGAAGATCTTCTAATTCCACATGCTTGTAGGCCGCAGGACCCGCCTTCATGAGTGTCATAGGTGGGATGAGCCAGCTGTGGTCTGTGACCCCAGAGATGGACATGCCTGAGAACCTGCCACCTCCAAGGCTGGCACAATTGCCAGAGGTAGGGGGATGGGATGTGTCTTGGGTCTGTTACCACAGAGGTGAGAGTGATGATGAGTGCAACAGCTGCCAAGGTATGAGCCAGTCACTATCCACAACTTTCTGGGAATCTATGCAGTTTGGCTTTTCCAAGCAATCCATAACCCAACTTCCCTGGGACAGTGCATGACCCCTCTTTCCGCCCAGACAGTAGCAACATCTGACAGGTCTCTACAGCCTCAAGCATTCCATGAGCATCCCACTGTGGCTTTCATACCCCTACAATCCCCAAACCTAACTGAGCAAGTGAGCCCTAATAAGCTTCAGCCTTCACCACTCTTATCTAGATGGGGAACAGATGCTTGAGGTGGCCTGCAAAAGGGCAAAAACCAAAATGAAACACCAGAAGCTGTGTGAATAAAGAAGGGAATTCACTCCTGCAGCAGCAGGTGCAGCAGATTAAATTCCTGCAATTAGCTTGTGGACTTTGGGGATGATTGTGGAATTTAGAAGCAAGAACAAGCTAGAGTAGGGCCAGATCTGAGTGAGAGCTGATCACATAATGACCACAACAGGTCCAGAGAGCTACTTCATAGACTTTCTGAGTTGGCAGATTGGCTGGAGTTCACTGACGGTGAGAACAACTGATAGCGCAATCTGTTCTTCTTACTACCTCTCTTTCTCTATATATATATGTGCACATACACACACACACACATATGACATGTATATGTGTGTGTATTTTTTTTTCTTTTCCATTTTGCTCTATTGTTCCCTTATATTAATCCTTTAATTTTTAATTTTTACTTACTTTTTACTTTTAAATACTTTTCTTTTTAAATAAATTATTTTATTTTTTGCTATTGCTACAATATTTTGTCATTATATTACATTTTTTCCATGTTTGTAGTTTTGTATTATTCTTACTCTAGCTTTTAGAGTTTGCTTTCATTTATGGGATTTTTTTTTGCTCTGATTGCTTTCTTCCTTTTTTGGTTCCTCTCTCTTTATTCTTTCTTTCTGTGAGCATGTTTGTGGCTTTCTTTGTGTGTTCCTGTCGGATTAATGCTGCTATTCCCATTTGTCTTGGGGCCTTTTCTATCTGTTCTTTTTTTGTCATTATTTATATATTTGTTTAAAATTTTCCATTTCTTCTTTTCTTTTCTTTTCTTTTCCCTTCTGTGCTATGTGGTTGTGGAGTCTTGTTACTGCATCAGGTGGTTGGACCCAAACTCCTAGGAGGGAGACCTGAGACCAGGACACTGGACCACGAGAGAACTCCTGACCTCATGGAATACTAACAGGCAAGAAATGTCCAAAAGCCTCTATTTCAAAACTAAGACCTGACCCTACTCAAATGCAGGCAAACTCCAGTGCCACATGTCACATGCCTCATGCCTCATACCAAACAACTAGCAACAAATTAACACAACTTACATATTCACAGACAATTTGCCCAAAGTCATACCAAGATCACAAACATACCATAGCACAACATTGGGCACAACTATGCCTTTAGAAGAACAAGATGCAACTCCACTCACCAGAAAATAGGCACCAGTTATCCCCTACCAGGAAAAAGGCACTGATCTAACACCACCCACCAGGAACAGATTCCATAAGTAAGAGAAATGCTGACTTTATAACCTGCAGAAGACAGTCCTCAAGCACAGTCCATTCAGTCGTGTCCAACTCTTTGCAACCCCATGGAATGCCGGGCTTCCTTGTCCATCACCAACTCCTGGAGCTTGCTCAAACTCATGTCTATCAAGTCAGTGATGCCATTCAACCATTTCATCCTATGTCATCCCCTTCCCCTGCCCTCAGTCTTTCCCAGTATCAGGTTTTTTTTTTTTTTTTCCAGTGAGTCAGTTCTTCACATCAGGTGGCCAAAGTACAGGAGTTTCAGCTTCAGTCCTTCAATTAAACCAAATGAAAACACATAGAAACATGCAGCAGATGAAGGACCATGGTCAAAACTCACCAAACCAAGAGAATGAAGAGGAAATAGGCAGACTACCAGAAAAAAGAATTCAGAGTAATGACAGTAAAGATTATTCAAAACCACAGAAATAAATTGGAGGCACTGATAGATAAATAGATGGAGGCATAGAAATCCTTGAAAGCATGTATCACAACAAACTGTGGGAAAATCTTAAAGAGATAGAAGTACCAGAACACCTTACCTGCTTCCTGAGAAACCTGTACGCAGGTTAAGAAGCAAGAGTTAGAATCAGACATAAAACAACCGATTGATTCAAAATTGGGAAATAAGTATGTCAAAGCTGTATATTGTCCACTGCTTATTTAACTTATATTCAGAATACATTATGTAAAATGCCGGGCTGGATAAAGCAGAAGCTGGAATCAAGATATCTGAGAAAATATCAATACCTCAGATATGAAGGTGACACCACCCTTATAGCAAAAAGTGAAGAGGAATCATTAGACCATTAAGGTATGACCTAAATCAACTCCCTTCCTCTTATACAGTGGAAGTGACAAATAAGTTCTAGGGAATATACTTGATAGAGAAAGTGCACCGTTGTACAGGAGGCAGTGATCAAAACCATCCCCCAGAAAAAGAAATGCAAAAAGGAAAAAAAAAAAAAAAGGTTGTCTCAGGAGGCCTCACAAATAACTGAGAAAATAAAAGTGAAAGGCAAAGGAGAAAAGAAAAGATATATACATCTGAATGCAGAGTTTGAAAGAATAGCAAGACTAGCAAAGAAAGCCTTCTTAAGTGATCAATGCAAAGAAATAGAGGAAAGCAATAGAAAAGGAAATAGTAAGAATCCCTTCAAGAAAATTAGGGCTACCAAGGGAATATTTCATTCAAAGATGGGCACAATAAAGAACAGAAACAGTAGACCTAAGAGAAGCAGAAGACAGTCAGAAGAGGTGGCAAGGATACACAGAAGGACTAAACAACAAAAAAAGTTAATTACCTAGATAACCGTGGTGGTGTGATCACTCGCCTAGAGCCAGACATCCTGGAGTGTGAAGTCAAGTGAGTCTTAGGAAGCATCACTATGAACAGACCTCCTCTATACATGGAATTCTCCAGGCAAGAATACCAGAGTAAGAATTAAATGTAAAATCTAAGATCTTGATTTTACATTTAATTCTTACATTTTCAGAAACTTTAATCTGTAAGTAAATAGAAATACCATTTTAGTTATTGTTACTGAGTAGTGCTGCTATGAACATTTTGTACATCTCTGGGTAGGAGTTCTAACTTCCCTGGTAGCTTAGATGGTAAAGAATCTGCCTGCAGTGCAGGAGACCAGGGTTTGATCCCTGTGTTGGGAAGATCCCCTGGAGAAGGGAATGGCAATCCATCCACTCCAGTATTCTTGCTTGGAGAATTCCATGGACAGAGGAGCCTGGCGGGCTACACTTCATCTAGAAAATACATTTAAGAAGAAATGTCTGTGTCACAGGGTACATGATAATGCCAAATATTTTACTGAATAGTCTTTTCTTTCTCTCAGTGACCTGCAAACACCATCATTATTATACACAATGTACAGGTCTAAGTTCCCGATTTTGTTTTATTTTTATTTATTTACCTTTAGGTCAACATTCTCACTGTCTTATTACTAAGAAGACAACTCCATTTCTCTTTTGCAGTGTTGTATTTTATCACTAAATCTTTGTTCTTTACATAAATCTTTAATGTATTTGTCAAGTTGCCCCAAAACCATGCTGAAATAATGTTTTTAATTGAGTTGAATCCAAAGATCAGTATGAATCACTATAGTCATGTATGGTTGTGAGAGTCATGTATAATCACAGTAGTCATGTATGGTTGTGAGAGTTGGACTATAAAGGAAACTGAGCACCAACAAATTGATGTTGTTGGACTGTGGTGTTGGAGAAGACTCTTGAGAGTCCCTTGAACTATAAGGAGATCAAACCAGTCAATTCTAAAGGAAATCAATCATGAATATTCATTGGAAGGACTGATGCCGACGCTGAAACTCCAATACTTTGACCATCCGATGCAAAGAACTGACTCATTGGAAAGGACCTTGATGCTGGGAAAGAGTGAAGGTGGGAAGAGAAGGAGATGACAGAGGATGAGATGGTTGGATGGCATCACTCACTTGATTTACATGAGTTTGAGCAAGCTCTGGTAGTTTGTGATGGACAAGGAAGCCTGGTGTGCTGTAGTTCATGAGATCACAAAGAATCAGACATGACTAAGCAACTGAACTGAATTGAAAGACATGATGAAAAGAGACAAGACAGAAATGTATAAGATATTTGTGATATATGTGATATGTACAATTGCCAAAATAATTTTTATATAGCAATATAAAAACAAAATCAAATGGGGAAAAGAACAAAAGCCTTCCACATAAACAAAACATGAATCATAAATGAGAATTTGAAAATATATTCAGCCTTATTAATAAAAGGGAAATGAAATGTAGTATCATTTATGACTTCTAGATTTGTGAAATTTGAAATCAAATCAGTTAGTTTTATATAAAATTTGACTCAGTGGAACATCTTATATGGGGTCAGTGAGAGTATAAGTGCTACCGAATTGGAAAAACATTTGACATTATAATATACCTTATGATATACATTTCTTACTTTAAATGAATTTTCTAAATAAACTCCTATATCATAGATATACCAAAAATGTTCCAAGCAGCACAAATCAGTATCATAATAATTGAAAACAATTCAAATGTCAATCAAAAGTAGAATTGGAAAAAAAAAAGTACTGACATTTAAGGGGGGTGGGGGTGGGGGCAGTATGTAAAAGGTACACAGAAGCCATCTCCAAGAGTTACGTACCAGTGGTGAAGCAGTACTTGGTTACAACTCAAAGTTAGATAGAGATAAACATTGCACAACATTTTGAATCCACTAAATGCCACTGAATTTCCCCCTTGAAAGTAGTTTATTTAATGTTTATGTGAATTTCACCTCAAAAAGAGGTAATTATTAGCAGGATTAGAAGCAACCTCTGAAGAGCAAAATAATATAAAGTCAACAGAGTAGCATAATATCATGCCACATTCTTTCATAACAGTCTCCTATTTCTTATATTTCTAGAAAAAACATTATGATGGAATATGTTGAATTCCCATGACAAAGAAATAGGAACACAAACACTGATATTTAGATATATGCTGTATAGAAAGTGAAGCTTAGGTCATATCAACTCAAAATATTAACAGATGATACTAATACATAAATCAATCACACATTTATTTAACTCATTTTACTAAAAAAAGCTGATTGGAAGTCTTTGCATATGTTTGGCCTGTTTTTTAGATGATATAATCTTTAAATAAAAATCCTAAAAAATAGGAAAATCATAGAAAAATATTAGGATAAATGAATTTAATAATTTCACAAGATTCAAGATTATCATAAAAAAGCAATTATACTTACATATATTAACAATAATTAATAGCATCAAAAAGAATAAAAACTGAAAAAAATAATTTAACAAAAGAGGTATAAGACTTGACTGTCAAAACAGCATTCTTTGTTACTTTTTGTGTTGTAGTGGAGTATAGCTTGGGCTTACTTTTTATTTTGTATTCGAGTATAGCTTTGGGCTTCCCTGGTGGCTCAGGTGGTAAAGAATCTGCCTGCAACGTGGAAGACCTGGGTTGGATCTCTGGATTGGAAAGATCCGCTGGAGAAGGGAACTGCTACCCACTCCAGTATTCTGGCCTGGAGAATTCCGTGGACTGCAGTCCATGGGATCACAAAGAGTCAGGACCTGACTTATCCACTTTCCCTTTCATTGACTCCATGTTAAATCTGGGCTTCCTGGTGTCTCAGATGGTAAAGAATCCGCCTGTAATGAGGGAGACCTGGGCTTGATCCCTGGGTTGGGAAGATCCCTTGGGAGAGGGCATGGGAACCCACTCCAGTATTCTTGCCTGGAGAATCCCCATGGACAATGGACCCTGGTGGGCTGCAGTCCATAGGTCACAAAGAATTGGACATGACTGAGGGACTAAGCACAGGAGTATACCGTGATTAACAATGTTTTGATCATTTTAGGTGGACAACAAAAGATTCAGCCATACATATATGTGTATTCATTGTCCCCCAAATTTCCCTCCCATCCAAGCTGCCATATAACATTAAACAGAGTTCCCTTTGTTATACAATGGACTCTTGTTGGTCATCCATTTTATATACAGCAGTGTGTACCAGTCCATCCCAAACTCCCTTCTCCTCATTCTTCCTCCCTGGCCCCTAAAGGAAATTATAGGCAGAGATTTCTCTGACATAAATTGCAGCAATATCTTTTTAGACCTGTCTCTCAGAATAATGGAAATAAAAACAAAAATAAACAAATAAGACCTACTTAAATGCAAAAGCTTTGAAACAACAAAGGAAATAATAAACAAAATGAAATATACTTTACAGGCTGGGAGAAAATATTTGCAAGTGATGTGACCAACAATGGATTAGTCTCCAAAATTTATAAACAGCTTACAAAGCACAGCATCATAAAATTATGAGACTTTTTAAAATGTAGAGTGTTAGAGGGCACTGAGTTTCAATATCTTAGGTCCTCTCTCATGAGATGTTCTGATCCTTTAAAACAGTAGGTTGCCAGATGTATAAAAATGTAAGATGCCTAATTAAATATTATTCTATTTAAGCAAAGAATACATTTTCAGTATAATATGGCCCAATTATTAATGAAAATATCATTATATTTAAAAATCATTCATTCTTTATCTGAAATTCAAATTGAATTGACCATCCTGAATTTTGCCTGGCAACTCTATAGCCAAATCTTTTATAATCCATTTTCTGGGGTGTAGAATCTTCACTGCCAACATTCTTGGAGCCAAATTCAAGTAAAAGACGGGGTTACCATATTTCTTATATATTTTCAATCAAATGCCGGTTTTGAGTTGATTTTCCTATAATCTGTTTTATTCCCTTCAAAGAACAAAGTTCCAGTCTTCTGCTGGGGTAGACAAGACCATCTGGCATTTTACACCTCATCAGTCATCTTCTAAATTTAATATCTATTTTGAGTTCTTTGTTTACACCTACTTTAATTCTACATCCCCACTTCTAGATGTACTTGTTCCTGTCAATGCCTGAGAGTTCTTGCATTTGTCATGCCAATTGTGCTTCTTCTTGGATTTTTTTTTTTTTTTTGCAGCCAGTTTAGGATTAAGTTTACACCATTCTTCTCTGACAGTTGTCACTTATCACCTATTTTTCTGTTACATAAATCCATCCATTTTGGCAGGAAGCAGAGGCAAATATCCAACTTCAAATCCTTTTTAACCAGAAATCAGACTGTCAAGGTTTATTCAGGCCACTATAACAGAATACCATAGATTGTTATGCCCTGCTGTTCATAACAGTAAAATTTTATTGCAGACCAAAAGTCCAAGATCAAGATACAAGCAAACTTGGTGTCTTATGAAGTCCTGCTCCTTGATTCGTATACAACTGTCTTCTCTGTGTCCTCATATGCTAGAAAGATCAAGGGAGCACTATTGGATCTCTCTAATAAGTACACTAATATCATTCATGAGAGCTCCCCACTCATTAACCAATCACTTCTCTCCCTAAGTTCAAATAACACCACATCAAATATTAGGTTCAACATAAGAATTTGGGGCCACACAAACATTTAGTCTATAGCATCAGATCTAGATGATTAGTCATGACAGAGGACAGATAAGCTTAAATGAACTCTTCTTGAGAATAAAAAGTGAGAGAAGAATTACTAACTCATTTTATCAGAGATTATAATTTGATCCAAAAAACCAGAAAAATATTTACAAGAGAATGAAATTTTCTCACATATATTAAGAAATCATATGAAGCAATTTATTGTGTATTATTTATAATAAATTGCTTGAAAACATCTTAAGCAAGCTGAATTTATACACAGAATGTAAGGATTTTTTTTTTAATATTAGAAAAACAATATAATTAAAATCCACCTCTTTGGGTAATGGAAATAAAGCCAAAAATGAACAAGTGAGAACAAATTAAACTTAAAGGAAATCATAAACAAGGTGAAAAGACAACCCTCAGAATGGGAGAAAAGTAATAGCAAATGAAACAACGGACAAAGGATTAATTCATAAAATATGTAAGCTCCTCATGCAACTCAATATCAGAAACAACTCAATCAAAAAGTAGGCGAATGATCTAAAGAGACCAAAGAACTCAATAGACATTTCTCCAAAGAAGACATACGGATGGCTAACAAACACATGAAAAGATGCTCAACATCACTGATCATCAGAGAAATGCAAATCAAGACCACAATGAGGTACCATTTCACACGTCAGAATGGCTGTGATCCAAAAGTCTGCAAGCAATAAATGCTGGAGGGGGTGTGGAGAAAGGGGAACCCTCTTACACTGTTGGTGGGAATGTAAACTAGTACAGCCACTGTGGAAAACAGTGTGGAGATTCCTTAAAAAATTGCAAATAGAACTGCCTTATGACCCAGCAATCCCACTGCTGGGCATACACACCAAGGAAACCAGAATTGAAAGAGACACATGTACCCCAATGTTCATCGCAGCACTGTTTATAATAGCCAGGACATGGAAACAACCTAGATGTCCATCAACAGATGAATGGATAAGCAAGCTGTGGCATATATACACAATGGAGTATTACTCTGCCATTAAAAAGAATAAATTTGAATCAGTTCTAATGAGATGGATGAAACTGGAGCCTATTATACAGAGTGAAGTAAGCCAGAAAGAAAAACACCAATACAGCATACTGACACATATATATGGAATTTAGAAAGATAGTAATGATGACCCTGTATGTGAGACAACAAAAGGACACAGACATAGACAATGGACTTTTGGCCTCAGAGGGAGTAGGAGAGGGCGGGATGATCTGGGAGAATGGCATTGAAGAATATATACTATTATGTAAGAAACGAATCACCAGTCTATGTTTGATACAGGATGCAGGATGCTTGGGGCTGGTGTACGGGGATGATCCAGAGAGACGTTGTGGGGTGGGAGGTGAGAGGGGGATTCGGGATTGGGAGCTTGTGTACACCTGTGGTGGATTCATGTCGATGTATGGCAAACCCAATAGAGTATTGTAAAGTTAAATTTAAAAATAAATAAATAAATAAATTTAAAATAAATAAAAAATAAAATAAAAAAAATAAAAACATAAAGTGAAAAAATAAAAATAAAAAATATATTCATGTCTACAGGTGGGGCCTGGACACATGTGTAAACTTCTTCAGGGTAGGAATCACCTACTGACTCAACAAAAAAATAAAAAAAATAAAAAAATAAAGAGACATTTCTCCAAAACATATAGATGGCAAATAAACATCTGAAAAGATTTTCAATGTCACTCATGATTAGAGGCAAGCAAATCAAAACTACAATAAGATCACCTCACATCAGTCAGAATTTGTTGTTCAGTCGCTCAGTTATGTCTGACTCTTTCTGACCCCATGGACTGCAAAATGTCAGACTTGCCCATCCTTCACCATCTCCCAAAGCTTACTCAAACTCATGCCCATTGAGTTGGTGATGGTGTCCAGCCATCTTGTCCTCTGTTGTCCCCTTCTCCTCCTGCCTTCAATCTTTCCCAGCATGAGAGTCTTTTCCATTGAGTCAGTTCTTCACATCAGGTGGGCAAAATATTGGAGCTTCAGCTTCAGCATCAGTCCTTCCAATGAATATTCAGGACTGATTTCCTTTAGGATTAAGGGGTTTGATCTTATAGTCCAAGGGACTCTCAAGATTCTTCTCCAATACCACAGTTCAAAAGCATAAATTCTTTGGTGCTCAGCTTTCTTTGTGGTCCAACTCTCACATTCATATATGATGACTGGAAAAGCCATAGTTTTGACTATATGGACCTATGTCAGCAAAGTGATGTCTCTGCTTTTTAATATGCTGTCTAGGTTTGTCATAATTTTTCCAAGGAGCAAGCAAGCATCTTTAAATTTCCTGGCTGCAGTCACCATCTGCAATGATTTTGGAGTACAAGAAAGTAAAGTTTCTCACTGTTTCCATTGCTTCCCAATCTATTTGCCATGAAGTGATGGGACTGGATGCTATGATCTTCATTTTTTGAATGTTGAGTTTTAAACCAGCTTTTTCACACTCCTCCTTCACCTTCATCAAGAGGCTCTTTAGTTTCTCTTCTTTTTCTGCCATAAGAGTATGGTCATCAGAATATCTGAGACTATTGATATTTCTCCTGGCAATCTTGACTCCAGCTTGTGCTTCATCAAGCCTGGCATTTCCAATGATGTACTCTGCATATCAGTTAAATAAGCCAAGTGACAGTATGCATACAATCTTTACCAATTTGGAACCAGTCTGTTATTTCATGTCCGGTTATAATTCTTGCTTCCTGTCCTGCATACATACAGGTTTTGCAGAAGAAACCTGATCATTGGTCAGAATCAGTTCAGTTCAGTTCAGTTCATTCACTTAGTCGTGTCTGACTCTTTACGACCCCATGAATTGCAGAACGCCAGGCCTCCCTGTCAATTACCAACAACTGGAGTTCACTCCGGGAGAAGACAATGGCAACCCACTCCAGTGTTCTTGCCTGGAGAATCCCACGGACGGAAGAGCCTGGTGGGCTGCCGTCTGTGGGGTCGCACAGAGTCGGACACGACAGGAGCGACTTAGCAGCAGCAGCAGCAGCAGCAGGAGTTCACTCCGACTCACGTCCATCGAGTCAGTGATTCCATCTAGCCATCCCATCCTCTGTCGTCCCCTTCTCCTGCCTGCAATCCCTCCCAGCATCAGAGTCTTTTCCAATGAGAACCCTTCACATGAGGTGGCCAAAATACTGGAGTTTTAGCTTCAGCATCATTCCTTCCAAAGAAATCCCAGGGCTGATCTCCTTCACAATGGACTGGTTGGATCTCCTTGCAGTCCAAGGGACTCTCAAGAGTCTTCTCCAACATCACAGCTCAAAAGCATTTATTATTCAACGCTCAACATTCTTCACAGTCCAATTCTTACATCTATACATGACCACAGGAAAAACCATAGCCTTGACTAGATGGACCTTAGTTGGCAAAGTAATGTCTCTGCTTTTGAATAGACTATCTGGTTGGTCATAACTTTTCTTCCACGGAGTAGTTCAGTTCAGTTCAGTCGACTAGTCATGTACAACTTTTTTGACCCCATGAATCACAGCACGCCAGGCCTACCTGTCCATCATGAACTCCTGGAGTTCGCTCAGACACATGTCCATCAAGTCAGTGATACCATCCAGCCATCTCATGTTATCCCCGCCTCCTGCTGCCCCCAATCCCTGCCAGCACCAAAGTCTTTTCCAATGAGTCAACTCTTCACATGAGGTGGCCATAGTAATGGAGTTTCAGCTTTAGCATTAGTCCTTCCAAAGAAATCCCAGGGCTGATCTCCTTCAGAATGGACTGGATGGATCTCCATGCAGAACAAGGGACTCTCAAGAGTCTTCTCCAACACCACAGTTCAAAAGCCTCAATTCTTCAGCGCTCAACCTTCTTCACAGTCCAACTCTCACATCCACACATGGCCAGAGGAAAAAACATAGCCTTGACTAGACGGACCTTAGTTGGCAAAGTAATGTCTCTGCTTTTGAATATACTATCTAGGTTGGTCATAACTTTTCTTCCAAGGAGTAAGTGTCTTTCATGGCTGAAGTCACCATCTGCAGTGATTTTGGAGCCCCCNTGTTTTTAGTGATGCTTTCTAAGGCCTCCTTGACTTCAGATTCCAGCCTGTCTGTCTCTAGATGAATGATCACACTATCATGATTATCTGGGTCATGAAGATCTTTTTTGTACAGTTCTTCTGTGTATTTTTGCCACTGCTTCTTAATATCTTCTGCTTCTGTTAGGTCCATACCATTTCTGTCCTTTATCGAGCCCATCTTTGAATGAAATGTTCCCTTGGTATGCCTAATTTTCTAGAAGAGATCTCTAGTCTTTTCCATTCTATTGTTTTCTTCTATTTCTTTGTATTGATTGCTGAAAGAGGCTTTCTTATCTCTTCTTGCTATTCTTTGGAACTCTGTATTGGTCAGAATGGCCATCATCAAAAAATCTACAAACAACACGTACTTGAGAGGGTGTGGAGAAAAGGGAACTCTCTTGCACTCCTAGTAGGAATGTAAATTGATACAGCCACTACGGATGGCAATATGGAGATTTCTTTAAAACTTTGAAATAAAACTGCCAGATGACCCAGCATTACCACTTCTAAGGATATACCCTGAGGAAACAAAAACTGATAAAGACCATGTAGTCATGTATGGGTGTGAGAGTTGGACCATAAAGAAAGCTGAGCACCTAAGAGTTGATGCTTTTGAACTGTGATGTTGGAGAAAACTCTTGAGAATCCCATGGACTGAAAGGAAATCCAAGCAGTCAATCTTAAAGGAAATCAGTCCTGAATATTCATCAGAAGGGCTGACACTGAAGCTGAAACTCCAATACTTTGGCCACATGATGCGAAGAACTGACTCACTGGAAAAGATCCTGATGCTCGAAAAGATTGAAGGCAGAAGGAGAAGGTGGCATAAGCAGGAATTTAAGGGGGCAACAGAGGATGAGATTGTTGGACAGCAACACCGACTTAATAGATAGGAGTTTGAGCAAGCTCTGGGAGTTGGTGACGGACAGAGAAGCCTAGTATTCTTCAGTCCATTGGATTGCAAGATTTCTACATGACTGAGACTGAACTTAACTGAACCACAATGCTCATTGGAGCTATTTACAATAGCTAGGACATGGAAGCAACCTAGATGTCCATCGACAGATGAATGGATAAACAACCAGTTTATACCTTTTTCCAGGGATCTTACAAACCCGGGGATCAAACCGAGATCTCTTGCACTACAGGCAGATTCTTTAGTATCTGAACCAACAGCATTTGACCAATTTTCTTGACCTATTTATAGGAACATACTAAAGTTTGTCATTACTACCATTCACAGTTTAATTCACTTTTACTTGACAAATACATTTCAGTAATGTAATGGATTACTTGTGTTCTCCCCCAAATTCATCTGTTGAAGGCCTCACCCTGCAGTGTGATGGTGTTAGGAGATAAAGCATTTGAGGGGTAATTATATTCAGATGAGGTCATGAGAGTAGAAGCCCCATGATTGGAAGAAGAGATACTCTCTTCTATCATATGAAGATATAGCCAGAAGACAGTATTCTGAAAGCCAAGAACAGTTTCCCAAGAAGAATCTTACTATGCTGGCACCCTGATGCCACACTTCCCAGCCTCCAGAATTTTGAAGAAGAAAAAATTTTGGGAAGTCCCATGTAACAGCAATCTGGGGTCCCAATTGGGAAGAGGTCCTGGGCAGTGCATCCACCACATGAAAGAGATTTCATATTGTAGTTTAAAGGATTCTTGCTTATAATCTTAGGCCACGAACTGATAGTTTGTAAGCAAAAATGGAGCTCTCATGTCAGTTCAATCGCCATCATGTCCTACTCTTTGCGACCCCATGGACTGCAGAATGCCAGGCTTCCCTGTCCATCACCAACTCCCAGAGCTTGCTCAGACTCACATCCATAGAGTCGGTGATGCAATCCAACCATCTCTTCATCTGTCGTCGTCTTCTTCTCTTACTTTCAGTCTCTCCCAGCATCAGGGTATTTTCCAATGAGTCAGTTCTTTACATCAGGTGGCTAAAGTATTGGAGTTTCAGCATCAACATCAGTCCTTCCAGTGAATATTCAGGACTGATTTCCTTTAGGATGGATTGGTTGGATCTCCTTGCAATCCAAGGGACTCTCAAGAGTCTTCTCCAACACCAACATTCAAAAGTATCAATTCTTCTGCATTTAGCTTTCTTTATAGNTGCCTCCGAGCCCTGGGTCCCAGGCTGCAGCCTCCGGGCTTAAGGGAGGGAAGGAGCAACGTGCAGCCTGGTGGGAGGACAGAAGGAGGTCGAACCCTCCAAATACCAGAGACTATAACTCAGAAATGCCTCTCCAAGGTCTCCGCCCAAAGAAACTGAATCCAGGATTCACACAAAACCATCTCTGAAGGTTGAGAACACCACTGCCCACAACCTGTCTCTTATACACATCTAGATGTGTATAAGAGACAGGAAGAGTAGCCCCCACTCACCGCAACTAGAGAAACCCTGAGCAAAGCAACGAAAAGCCAGTGCAGCCAAAAATAAATAAATTAATTAATTAAAAAATTCTTTAAAAACAAAACAAAACACCTGAAAACAAAAGAAATGAGACAGCAAGTGATTTGAGATGGGAGGAGCTACTTCTAAAGAAATGGTCAGGAAATAATGCTCTTAAGAAGCAAAATTTGCACTGAGCTCTGAATGAAGAGAAGAAGCCACCCAAGCAAAGATCTGAGAGAAAATCATTCCAAGGAGGAAATGGCAAGTGAAAAGCCCTGAGGTGGGGATGAATTGGATGGATTAAAGTAATAGAAGAATAGCCATTAGAGCTGAAGAAGAGTAAGCTAAAGGCTGAGTGGTATAGAGCATGATACTGTGAAAACGGGGATAAAAACAATACTGCTAACAGCCTGTGGTCTGTGTCAAGGAATTTTAGTATTATTCTAACTGTAATAAGAAGTGGTGATAAGATGTATTAGTTTTTTACATAATAAGATTCAGTTCAGTTCAGTTCAGTCGCTCAGTCGTGTCCAACTCTTTGCAACCCCATGAATCACAGCATACCAGGCCTCCCTGTCCGTCACCAACTCCCAGAGTTCACTCAGACTCACGTCCATCGAGTAGGTGATGCCATCCAGCCATCTCATCCTCTGTCATCCCCTTCTCCTCCTGCCCCCAATCCCTCCCAGCATCAGAGTCTTTTCCACTGAGTCAACTCTTTGCATGAGGTGGCCAAAGTACTGGAGTTTCAGCTTTCGCATCATTCCTTCCAAAGAAATCCCAGGGCTGATCTCTTTCAGAATGGACTGGTTGGATCTCCTTGGAGTCCAAGGGACTCTCCAGAGTCTTCTCCAACACCACAGTTCAAAAGCATCAATTCTTCGGTACTCAGCCTTCTTCACAGTCCATCTCTCACATCCATACATGACCACAGGAAAAACCGTAGCCTTGACTAGACGGACTTTAGTCGG
>SJYV01031505.1:17911-44806 GCA_006410875.1 Neotragus pygmaeus
AAAAGCATCAATTCTTTGGCGCTCATCTTTCTTCACAGTCCAACTCTCACATCCATACATGCCTCCAGGAAAAACCGTAGCCTTGACTAGACGGACTTTAGTCGGCAAAGTAATGTCTCTCCTTTAAAATATACTATCTAGGTATTAAGTGGTACTAAAGCCTTAAACCAGAGTACAATGTGTGTGTGTTAGCTGCTCAGTCATGTCTGACTCTTTGGTGACCCCATGGACTGTAGCCCACCAGGCTCCTCTGTCCATGGAATTCTCCAGGCAAGAATACTGGCGTATGTTGCCATTTCCTTCTGCAGGGCATATTCCCGACCCAGAGATTGAACCTGGGTCTCTTGCATTGCAGATAGATGCTTTACCATCTGAGCTACTAGGGAAGCCCAAATCAGAGTACAACTATAAGCTATAACTTGCGACCCCATGAATCGCAGCACCCCAGGCCTCCCTATCCATCACCATCTCCCGGAGTTCACTCAGACTCACGTTCATCGAGTTCGCAAAGTATAACTGAGTCGCAAAGTATAACTATAACCTATAACAAGTATAACTTATCATTAGTTCTCGGTTGTATGTAGAATTGCTAGACCATGAGTTGAGTTTATTTAATATCAATGCTTTGAGAAAATAATGGAAATTTTCTAGAAATTTTAGCAATTACTGTTATAGTAATGTCCCCCACTGAATCACACCTCCCTGGACCCATGGTCTTCCTGTAGTCCTTTAACACAGTAAATCTGAGCTTGGCCTCTCACATTATCTCTGTGACTTGCTTTGGCTAGTGGGACATAAGCAAGCATGTCACCAGCAGAGGCTTGCAAAGCACGTACGCAATGAAGCCTGCTCTCCCTTGCTACTGGTAGAACCCATCAACCATATGAAGAAGTTCAGGGTAGCCTGCTGGAATGTGAGTGACATTTGGCCCAGATTCTTCCACCACCCCAGCTGACAGTCAGCCAACCACCACCAGATAAATGAATAAACCCAACCACAGACATTAACCCTACTAACACTCCACCCAGATAAACCCAACCCAGACCAAGCCCAGATCACAATGCGTGCATGCTCATTCGTGTCCAACTCTTTGAAGTCCCATGAACTGTATGTAGCCCACCAGGCTCCTCTGTCCATGGGATTCTTCAGGCAATAATACTGGAGTTGGTTGCCATGTCCTCCTCCTGGAGATCTTCACAACCCAGGGATCTAACCCTCAACTTCTGTGTCTCCTGCACTGGAGGCAAATTTTTTACCACAGACCAATGGGGAAGCCTGCCAGATCACAGGCTAGTGAGCAAGTCAAACATTTTAAACCTCTAAATTTGGGGGTAATTTGTTGTGCAGAAATGAGTAAGTGAGGCAGCTATATAAATAGAATCCCATTTCATAAGCTTAGAGGCAACCAAAATTTGTGCATTACTGTATTTAGATTACTTTGTTTTAGTGCTTCTTTTTTTCCCAGCCACACTGCACTCCATATGAAATCTTAGTTCCCCAACCAAGGATCAAACCTGGGCCTCCTGCAGTGGAAGTGTGGAGTCTTAACCACTGGACCACCAGGGAAGTCCCCAATCTAAACTGCTTTTAAGTGACACTTTGTAAAATGATTCAATTGGTTTCAAGGTACTTAAAGCAGTTTAAAATGATACATTCACAAAATATCAATGATACATATTTTAAAAACCACCACAAATCTGTTAATATTATAGTTNGCAATCTTGATTCCAGCTTGTGCTTCTTCCAGCCCAGTGTTTCTCATGATGTACTCTGCATAGAAGTTAAATAAGCAGGGTGACAATATACAGTCTTGACGTACTCCTTTTCCTATTTGGGACCAGTGTGTTGTTCCATGTCCAGTTCTAACTGTTGCTTCCTAACCTGCATATAGGTTTCTCAAGAGGCAGATGAGGTGGTCTGGTATTGCCATCTCTTTCATAATGATTAAGACATAATATTCCTCAAGGAATTCTCAGTCCAGCAAACTGTAAAATAATAGATGATAAATAATTGCACACAACTGTTGATTAGATTACACAACCAGAAAGTACTTCTATTGCATCGTCTTTTTTCATAGAGAAGGTCAAAACTTCAAACCGAAATTCTTTCCTATGTGGAAACCTCGACCAAGGAAACTCTCGACCCCTTCATGGACCCTGAGTGCACTGGGCTGGCTGTTCACTTCCCCAGGAACCCACTCTCTAGGCCACTGAGGTTGCTGGAGAATATGCAGCCACATTCTTTTCACTGTGATCTTCAAGGTGACAGTGTGAGTTGCCATTTCACAACTGGGAAAGCCCCATTGTCTCCTTGCCCATCAGTGGTGCTGAAGCTTTTTTCAAATCAGTTCTGTTACTCTGAAAGCTCTTTTCATGTTTCAAAACACCAGAGAGAGTAAACTGATGCTAAATTACGTAAGCGGTAGAGCAATCCATCGGACTAGGGGGAAAAAAAGTTGGTCTGGCTATTTTGTTCCACTTTGCACAGATAACACTCAATATCCTAATGGAACTAAAACACATTACTGTCTAGGAGAGAGAGAGACTATAGTAACAAGCAGTCAGTTTTCCCTCCTGAAAAACTTCTTTCTGAGAAGACATACTGAATACATTCTACACAAATCCTAGTTCCTATTTGCACATTGTAATGCTTCAATATACCTGAGGATTTTTTTGACCTCATGAGATACCTCCCAATCTGTGCCTTGTGTATCTCCTGTCTCACCATCAGCTCAGACAATTGGAAGAGACTAAGAGATTCAGTTCTGAGAAACAAACCTCATCATAATGGAAAATCCAATTAACTTTAAATACAGTAACCACATACCAGTAACAGCACTGTAATTTTGCCTTCTATGAAAATGGCTTAGCTGTTTGTTGGGTAGCATGTCAAAAATTAAACAATGCCAATTATTTTCCTTGTCTTGAAATCTAACACTACCTGGTGAATTAGAAGACCAACTACTGATATACATTTAACTAGATTTAATTCCTCTAATCTTTGTGTTTTACTGACTTGTTTTGCATGTTCTGGGGTGAAGGAAAATAATTATCTCAGGGAACCCAGACTGAACTCTTGTTCCACAGTTTGTAGATTGTGGAATGATGATGTTGATAATGTTGATGTCATTTTTAGCTTTCCTAAGTGAAAAGTGATATGAACTAGTGATATTATCATGCTTACTGTCTTGGCTGCTTTGTGAGAGAAGTCAGAAAGTGATTGTTATCTGTTCCCCAAGGAAGATAAACTGGGAGGCTGCAGGAAATGTTGCTGAAATGTTCATCATGATTGTTAGTGGAGCTGAAACAAAAGCCAGTCTCAATACCAAGCTCAGTGTCCAGCCTCCAGATATTCCTTCCCACATTGGCAAAGGGGGGCACACCCTGGGTTTCCAGTGCAAACCTTACTTTTATTAATTTTTACTGATATGAGTTAGTTGCATTCAAAACAAATATCCAGTTTTTACCAAAAATGGCAAAGGATAGAAAGATGGTTAAGTCCTAATCCTTGCCCTCTAGGGGGTTTAAACAATATGACAAATACAAAGCAGAGAAATAATAGCCAGCATATTAGACATACAAGAAAATTATATTAATGTCTTCTTGAAAGTAGGTAAACTGTATATTATGGGTGTGTAAATACACACTTGGGCTTCCCTGGTGGCTCAGACGATAAAGAATCCACCTGCAATTCAGGAGATCTGGGTTTGATTCCTGGGTCAGAGAGATCCCCAGGAGAAGAGAATGGCAGCCCACTCCAGTGGAGACTCCCATAGACAGAGGAGCCTGGAGGGCTACAGTCCATGGGGTCACAAAGAGTCGGATAGGACTGAGCGACACACTTTCATTTTTCAATACATACTTTTAAGTCCAAGAGTGATGTGGAAGGAGATCTCCTGAAAGGAAATCAGGGAAAGCAGATGAGGAAAGAGGGGAGAAGGCNGACTACTGGAAAAACCATAGCTTTGACTAGATGGACCTTTGTTGACAAAGTGATGTCTCTGCTTTTTAAATTGCTGTCTAGGTTGGTCCTAGCTTTTCCTCCAAAGAGCAAGCGTCTTTTAATTTCGTGGCTGCAGTCATCATCTGCAGTGGTTTTTGAGCCCCCCAAACTAAAGTCTGTCACTCTTTCCATTGTTTCCCCAGTAGAATGCAGCTCTGTAGCTCTCATTTTACATTAATTGTTTTACAATGCTCTTTGTTTTACTGTGTGAGTGATGATATTTTCCAGACACTGCAGGATTGGTCAGATCTCCAGAGGCTCAAGAGAATTGTAAGACTCACTCCCTATTTCATGTATAGTGCCACTCAGCTTACTGGTAACAGTTGGTACACTCAGAGATAGGCATGTAGCTAGCACAGTGTCCAGGAAGGTCAGAGACAAGGTCAGAGGCCTGTTTAGATTTATTTTCTCTGAAGCCTAAACAAGACTTCCTCCATTTTAATTTCCCTAACATACGAATATTTACAAACTGATTGAAAACTTCTCATGTATCAGTAAAGGGTTAAAAATAAAAGTAAATTTTGAGGAATGAAGAACCTATGGATTTATCTTAGCAGATATGAAGACTTGTGATGAAGCTGGAAAAATATAAAATGTGACAAATTGATGCTGAGTTTGAATACTAAAGTAATGTAACTGAAAGCTAAGAATGAGACTCATTTATATGAAGGCACTTAATATATTATAGAGGTAACATTACAAATCCAGGAAGAAATGATAGTCTATTCAATACCTGGCACTGGGGTATTGGGACAGTAAAATTAAATTCCTCTCTCATAGTATACATAAATTAATTTCAGATGAACTAAAAGCCTAAATGTGAAAATGTAACAGTATTCAGTATCTGATAAAATATTAAAGACAATCATTATTATTTCAGCATAGAGAAGACTTTCTTAAATAAAATATAAAAAGAAAAAAAAAACAAGGATTAAGAGAATTTATGATTCAATTTACATCAAAATGATAAATTTCTACATTTCTAAAGATACTACAATCAAAGACAAAACATATCTTGAGAGAAAAAAAATATGTCCAGTAAAAAGATTAACATCCAAATTATTTTGTTCTTTAGAACAAAAAAAACAGTAAAAGACATCACGCAAAATTCATAGGTTAGTAAACCCAAATTGTCTATAAAAATGTGAGCTTCCCTCATTACAAGTCAAGAATATATAAATAAATTATTTCATACTCATCAGATTGGTATTTTATTTAAATCTGAAAATGCCAGTTGAAGATGTGAAGACCAAGAACATGTATACATATCATGAAGAAGTTGAATATACATACATATTCTGTATGTTCATTATTGTGTAACATTACAGTCATTTTGAAAAATAACTTGATCATATTGATCACAAAAGTAATTTGGTCATATCACATTTACAAGATGCTCAAATTTTCAACCAAGAAATTTCACCTGTAGGCACATATACATAGAGAAATACATGGCAAGAATCTTCATTAGAACATTGTTTTTAAGAGAGAAAAACTGGAAACTAGTTAAATATTCATAAATTGGATAATAGATAAGTAAGTTGTGGTATTTTCACATGGTAGAATACTATTCAACAGTTGACATGAATGAACAGAACTATATGTATCAACATGGACAATGCTCAGAAAGAACATAGGAGAAGAAGGAGGAATCAAGTTAGTGGAAGATGTGGAACTCACCTTCCTCAATGAACACATCAAGAATATTTATGTAGAGCAGTTCTCACTGAAAGCTAACTAGAGACTGGCAAAAAGACTCCTGTGCAACCAAGGCTATAATTAAGATACACAAATAATTGGGTAGGAAGGGAAAATAATCAATCATATCAGGACCTGTGCCCCTGGGAAGAGACCCAGATGGAAAAGGGGATCACATGGGTGAAACGCCTCACAGGGGAGTGAATGGGGAGTGAATTGACACACAGGCTGGTGTCCAACAGGAACAATAAATCCCTTTGGTTGGTCAGAGGGTTGGTGGAACTAACAAAATGGCTGTGGAAAATCCGCACTCTGCTTATTAGAAGCTCAGATTCACTTGTCTTCTTCTAGGGCAAAGCATAGAGGGCAGGTTGAAACCATGTAAGTGGCTGACTGGCATCCTGTGACAGTATACACCCCAGCCTGAGTCAACCAAATGTTCCATCACCAATCAATCTAAGTGCCCATCAACATATTGTGTGTGTGTGTGTGTGTGTGTGTGTGTGTGTGTGTGTGTATACAAACAGAATGGAATGCTAGTCAGTCATAAAAAAATGATATTTTGCTATTTGCGATGAAGATGGACCTAGAGAGTGTTATGCTTAGTGAAATAAGTCAGACATCTGAAGACACATGTTACATGTGAAATCTAAAAACTAAAACAAATATATTACAAAACAGAAACAGACTCACATGTAGACAGAACAAACTAGTGGGGAGAAGGAAGTGGGAAGGGGTAAGATAGAGATATGGAATTAAGGGACAAAAAGTTCTACATATAAAATAAACACAAGGACATATTGTATTGCACAGGGTAATATTTCCATTACATTGCAATTACTTTAAGTGGAGTAATGGTCCATAAAATATTTAATTTTGGGGATGGCCATGTGCACATTGTTATATTTAAAATAGATAACCAATGAGGATATACTGTAAAAATAAATACATTTGATATATAAAATAAAGATAAATAAAACAACCATTTGCTACAAGTGATCACAATACAATAAGAAAAACAAGTGTACGTGAAAAAAGCAGCAATAAACCAGGAAATCTGCTTTAACAGAAGTAGGCTAAAAAATGTTCAGCAACAATAATGAAAAGGGAAAATAGAAGTTGTGGTCAGGTGAAAATGGGAACACTTGACTTATTTGGATGAAGTGTTTGCCAGTTGTGTGTGTGTGTGTGTGTGTGTGTGTGTGTGTGTGTGGACATGGGCAGGGAGGACCTGGTAGAGATGACTAAAAGAGAGCAACCCAAGTATAAAAGGAAGACATGTGCAAAAGTACTGAGGAATCAAAACAACTTGGTATGTTGGTGAAATAGTAGGATGTGGACTGTGAGGCAAGGCTTAGCAGGAGAGGGGTTTACAGAAAGAAGAGATGGAGTGAGGTCTGCTCCATCCAGCAGGCCTGGGTTAAGATTGGGGAATGAAGACAGGAAGTAAGCACTGCAGTGTGGAATTCTTATCATTAAACCAGTGGAAAGTTCTCCATGGCTTTAATGTAGGCAGACTGACCTCCTTTAAGATTTATTTTTTTAATTAAAGAAAAATAATCCCTGGGGCAGAATGGAGGAAAATTAAAGTGGTAAAAAGTGGAGTAGAAACACAAGTTCAGAAACCATTGAGAGCAATGAAAGGGGTTTGATCTGAAGCTGTGATAGTAGGGCTGGGAGAATGGGTGCAAAAAAAGATGAGAATGTTGATATCCTTGTGCCACAGGTGAACAAATGTAAGCTCAGAGAAGATAATTAATTAGCTCAAAGTCACACAGACATATAGGAGAAAAATCAAGACTAACTCTAATGCCAAGACGAGTTTCAAAGCTGCATTGCCTTAGATGGGTCAGAATTACCTAGAGGATGTTGTTGTTGTTGTTGTTATTCAGTCCCTGAGTCATGTCCAACTCTTCCTGACCCCGTGGACTATAGCTTGCCAGGCTTCCCTGTTCCTCATTATCTATCAGAGTTTGCTCAATTAATGTCCACTGAGTTAGTGATGCTATATAACCATCTCATTCTCTGCCACCCTCTTCTCTTTTTTCTTCAATCTTTCTCAGCATCACAGTCTTTTCCCATGAGTTGGCTCTTCACATCAGGTGGCCAAAGTATTGGAGCTTCAGCTTCAGCATCAGTCCTTACAATGAATATTCAAGGTTGATTTCCTTTGAGATTGACTGATTTGATCTCCTTGCTGTCCAAGAGGCTCTCAAGAGTCTTCTCCAGCACCACAATTCAAAAGCATTAATTCTTCAGCACTCGGTCTTCTTTATGGTCCAACTCTCACATCCAAACATGATTACTGGAAAAACCATAGTTTTGACTATACAGACCTTTTTCAGCAAAGATATATCTCTGCTTTTTTTTGGTAAATTAATTTATCTATTTTAATTGGAGGCTAATTACTTTACAATATTATAGCAACTTTTTGCATACATTCACATCAATCAGCCATGGGTGTACATGTGTCCCCCATCCTGAACCCCTCTCCCATATCCCTCCCCATCCCATCCCTCAGGGTTGTCCCAGTACACTGGCCCTGAGAGACAGAGAGAGATGTCTATGCTTTTTAAAATGCTGTCTAGGTTTGTCATAGCATTCTTTCCAAGAAACAAGTGTATTTTAATTTCATGGCTACAGTCGATGTCTGCAGTGATTTTGGATCCTGAGAAAACAAACTCAGAAACTACTTCCACTTTTTCCCCTTCTATTTTCTGTGAAATGATGGGACTGGAATGCCATGATCTTAGATTTTTGAATGTTGAGGATTAAGCCATTTTTCTCACCCTCTTCTTTCACCCTCATCAAGACATTCTTTAGTTTCTCTTCACTTTCTGCAATTAGAGTGGCATCGTCTGCATATCTGAGGCTGTTGACATTTCTTCCAGCAGTCTTGATTCCAGCTTGTGATTCTTCCAGCTTGGCACAAAAGTTAAATAAGCAAGGTGACAATATACAGCTTTGACATACTCCTTTTCTAATTTTGAATCAGTCTGTTGTTCCATGTCCAGTTCTAACTGTTGGTTCTTAACTTGAATATAGATTTCTCAGGAGATAAGTATTCCCATTACTTTAAGAATTTTCTACAATCTTTTGTGATCCATACAGTCAAAGTCTAGCATAGTCAGTGAAGCAGGAATAGATGGTTTTTTTTTTTCTTTTTTTTTTCTTTTTTTTCCTGGAATTCCCTTGCTTTCTGCAGAATCTGACAAATGTTGGCAATTTGAGCTCTGGTTCCTCTGTCTTTTCTAAACCCACCTTGCATATCTGGAAGTTCTTTGTTCACATATGTTGTAGCCTAGCTTGAAGGACTTAGAGCATAACCTTACCAGCATGTGAAATGAGTGCAATTATATGGTAGCTTGGATATTATTTTTGTATTGCCCTTTTGTGGGATTGGAATGAAAACTGACATTTTCCTCTTCTGTGACTACTGATGATTTTTCCAAATTTGCTGACATATTGAAAGCAGCACTTTAACAACATCAGCTTTAAGATTTTAAATAGCTAAACTGGAACCCCCTCATCTCCAATTGCTTTGATCACAGTAATACTTCCTAAGTCCCACTGAACTTCACGCTCCAACGTTCCTGGCTCTAAGTGAGTGGCCACACCATTGTGGCTATCCAGATCATTGACACATTTTTGTACAGTTCTTTTGTGAATTCTTGAAACCTATTCTTAATCTTTTCTGCTTCTGTTAGGTCCTTACCATTTCTGTTCATTACTGTGCCCATTCCCATCCTTGCATGAAATGTTCCCTTGATATCTCTATGGCTCATAACTTCACTGAGTTACACATGCTCCATGACAGTGCTGTGACCAAGCAGGTGATTTAGGAAATAGAGATCCCAATATAGCAGTCCTCTTTCTTTTTTTCTAAGCTTATTTTTAATTGAAGGAAAATTGCTTCACAATATTGTGTTGGCCTCTGTTATACATCAACACGAGTCAGCCATAAGTATACATGTATCCCCTACCTTTTTAACCTTCCTCCCTCCTCCCACCTCTTCTCAACCCTCTAGGTTGTTATTGAGTCCAAGTTTGAGTTCCCTGAGTCATACAGCAAATTCCCATTGGTTATCTATTTTACACATGGTAGTGAATATGTTTTCATTTACTTTCTCCATTCATCCTACCCTCTCCTTCCTCCCCTAGCCCATGTCCATAAGTCTGTTTTCTATGTCTGTGTTTCCATTATTGTCCTGTAAATAGGTTCATCAGTATTATCTTTCTAGGTTTCATGTGTGTGTGTGCTCAGTCACTTAGTAATGTCTTTGTGACCCTATGGATTGTAGCCTGCCAGGCTCCTCTGTCCATGGGATTCTCCCAGCAAGAATACTGAAGCGAGATGCCATTTTCTACTTCAGTGAATCTTCCCAACCCAGGTATTGAGTCCAAGTCTCCTGCATTGGCAGGTGTATTCTTTACCACTAAGTCATCTGGGAAGACTCTAGATTCCATACATATTTGTTAATATACAACATACGTTTTTCTCTTTCTGACTTATTTCACTCTGTATAATAGACTTTAGGTTCATCCACCACAAATGAGTTATTTTTTAATGTCTGAGTGATATTCTGTTATATATATGTACCACAGTCTCTTTATCATTCATCTGATGATGGACATCTAGCTTGCTTCCATTTCTTAGCTGTTGTAAATAATGTTGCAATGAACATTGGAGCACATGTGTCTTTTTCAGTTTTGGTTACCTCAAGGCATATGCCAAGTAGTGGAATTGCTGGGTCATTGGTAGTTCTACTTTCAGTTTTTTAAGGAATCTCCATAATATCTTCCATAGTGGCTGTGTCAATTTACATTCCCAATGACAATCCAAAAGTGTTCCCTTTTGTCTACATCCTTTCCAGCATTTATTGTTTGTGAATTTTTTGTTGATGGCCATTCTGACAGGTGTGAGGTGATATCTCACTGTAGTTTTGATTTGCATTTCTCTAATAATGGGTGATGTTGAGCATTTTTTCATGTGTTGTTAGCCATTTATATGTCTACTTTGGAGAAATGTCTGTTTAGGTCATTTGCCTACTTTTTGACTGAATCATTTGTTTTTCTGGTATTGAGTTGTATGAGCTGCTTGTATATTTTGAAATTAATATTTTTTTGGTTGTTTCATCTGTTATTATTTTCTCCCATTCTGAGGGTTGTCTTTTCACCTTTTTTGTAGTTTCCTTTGATGTGCAAAAGCTTTTAAGTATAATTGACCTCACTTGCTTGTTTTTGCTTTTATTTCCATTATTCTAGGAGGTGGGTCATAGAGGATCTTGCTGTGATTTATGTCATAAAGTGTTCTGCCTATGTTTTCCTCTAAGAGTTTAGTAGTTTCTGGTCTTAAATTTATTTCTTTAGTCCTTTTTTAATTTACCTTTGAGTATTATATTAGGAAGTGTTCTAATTTTATTCTCTCATAAATAGCTGTCCAGTTTCCCCAGCATCACTTATTGAAGAGACCTTCTTTTCACCATTTTATATTCTTGCTTCCTTTGTCAAAGATTAAGTGCCCATAGGTGTATGGGTTTATCTCTGGACTTCCTTTCTTGCTCCAGTGGTTTATATTTCTGTTTTTGTACCAGTGTCATATCCTGATGGTTGTAGCTCTGTAGTATTGTCTAAACTCAGAAAGCTGATTCCTCTAGCTCCGTTCTTCTTTCTCAAGATTGTTTGACTATTCGGGTTTTTTTTGTGTGTGTGTGTTTCCACATGAATTGTGAAAAAATTTTTTCTACTTCTGTGAAAAAATGCCATTGGTAGTTTTATAGGGATTGTGTTGAATCTGTAGGTTACATTTGGTAGTATAATCATTTTCATAATATTGATTCTTCCAACCCAAGAGCATGAAATATCTCTCCATCTGTTTATGTCATCTTTGATTTCATCCAGTGTCTTATACTTTATATATACAGCTCTTTTGTCTCCTTAGGTAGGTTTATTCCTAAGTATTTTATTCTTTTGCTTTTGTGATGGCCAATGGGATTGACTCCTTAATTTTTCTTTCTGACTCTTCATTATTAGTATAAACAGATATGTATGCAAGGAATGCAATTTATTTGTGTATAGTTCTCTTTCTTAATCAAACAAATCACTTAATAAGCCCAAGAGCCATGTTCAAGCACAATATTGTTTCTAAATTGTACCATGCGTCCTGGGTCAGACATTTTACTTTAGCAATTTAGCTTTTATTTGACTAAACTTATAGAAGAATATGTATTACTTTCTCTTTGGAAATGTTACTGCTAATGACTAATAGCTCTGAGTTAACCTTTGTCCCTTGGGGGTGGGAATAAAATGTTCTAAAGAATTCTTAATACATCTCTAATGTTGAACACAGTTGCTGGTCTGAAGAAATTTGCCTAAGCTCCTTCCTCCCTCCCTCCATCTCTCTCTTCTACTTATAGAATAGTGGCAAATACAGTCAGCACTCTGTATACACAAGATTCATATCTTTAGATTCAATCAACTGTGGACCAATTTGTTAGAACCTGAAGTGCAGAACCAGGGAACAAAGAGGGCAGACTGTAATACTGCCACTTTAGATAAGGGACTTGAGCATCTGACGATCTTAGTATCCATAAGAGAGTCCTGGTACTAATGCCCCCAGGCACCAAGGGATGACTTGAAAATCTGTGAAAATTATGAAGGTAGAAAAATGTTAATAGAAAGTTTAATAAAGTCAAAGACTTGGTTAGTACTTGGAATCATTTAAAATTGTCCATGTATATCAGATTCAATATACTGTTTAACACATTTATTTTGTAAGAAAATTAAGATGAAGATTATTGAGTTTTTCTGTCTTTTACCTAGAATGTGCATGTATGCTAAGTCGCTTCAGTCATGTCTAACTCTTCGTGACCCTATGGACTGCTGCCCATCAGTCTCCTCTGTCCATGGGATTCTCCAGGCAACAATACTGGAGTGAGTTGTCATGCCCTCCTAAAGGGGATCTTCCCAGCCCAGGGATCGAATCTGTGTCTTGCACATCTCCTTCATTGGCAGGTGTGTTCTTTACCACTAGTGCTACCTGGGAAGTCTTTTACCTAAGAAAATTATACTCAGCTTTCTTGTAGAAATCTTTTACTTAACTAAAGGAAACTTTGTCATGGAACTCTCAAGAAAAAAATGAAATAAAACTTTTAAAAAATGTGCAGTTTGGAATTGCTTAATTCAAATACTTAACAGTTTATTTTAATCTTGGCAGACTTTAGAGAAAACAATTTTACCAAACACAACTTTGATGAAAGAGGTGAAAAAGGGCAAAATCAAAGTCTGATGCAGATACAGAATAAAAGTGATAAATACTTTAGTTTACAATTGCTTTTGGTAAAGTTCTTTTCTATAGAATAGGCAAAAAATGTTTTATGAGTATTCTAAACTATATGGTGTGTCTTATTTTTAAAGTGTCTTAGTTTCAGTTTCTTTAAACAATAGAGTAAAAATAAAAACTTAGTTCAAAAACTTTGTAAAAACTGATTCGGGTTACAAGCTGATTCATGATATATTTGGCAAAAGCTCCATTTTTCTCATCTAAGAATAAATAATACCCATCTTTATTAGTCAGTGTTCACTACTGAATCAGAAACAATAAAATGTTGCAAGGAGAGTTCTAGTTTGAGTCCAAAAGCAGAATGCTGGCAGAATTCCTTCTAGAAAGAGGAGGTGAGATTTTTGTCTATTGAGACCTTTGACTGATTGAATGAGGCCCACTTATCCTTAGGGGAACCTTCTGCTTTCCTCAAAGTTCACTGATTTAAATATTAATCTCTTCTGTATATTTCTAAATATACATAAAAATCTATGCTGCTGAATAGTGTAGGGAGCTCAGGTTCATGTTCTGTGATGACCAAGAGGGGTAGATTGGTAGGGGTATAAGCCAGGCTTAAGGGAGAGTGTACATATGTGTACATAGTACATATAGTTTATCACATTGTTGTACAACAGAAACTAACACAACGTTGTAAACAAGTATACTCTAATGGAAAAAAAAAAAAAAAAGACTCCATAGTTCTAGTGCAGGGATGCAGGTTTAATCCCTGGTCAAGGAACTAAGATCTCACATTCCACATGGCATGGTCAAAAAAATAAAGATTAGTTTTTCACATACAAACAGCTCATATAACCCAATAGTAGCAAAAATAAATTTAAAAAAAAAATAGGCAGAGGACCTAAATAGATATTCTTCCAAAGAAGACATAGAGATGGCCAAAAGACACATGTAAAGATGTTCAGCACCACTATTAGAAAAATACTACTCAAAGCTAAAATGAGGTACCACCTCACACCAGTCAGAATGGCCGTCACTAAAATGTCTACAAATAATGCATGCTGGAGGGAATGTAGAGAAGATGGAACTCCCCTACATTGTTACTGGGAGTGTTAATTTGTGGAGTCACTATGAAGAACAGGATGGAATTTCCTTTAAAAACTAAGAATGGAGTTACCTAATGATCTAGCAAATTCACTCCTGAGCATATACATGGAAAAAACTGTAACTCAAAAAGATACACCCCCAATGTTCACAAGAGCACTGTTCATAATAGCCAAGACAAGGAAACAACTTAAAAATCCATCTATGGATGACTAATGGATAAAGAAGATATGGCATATATAAAATGGAATATTAGTTGTTTAGTTGCTAAACTCTGTCTGATTCATTTGCAACTCCATGGACGATAGCCTGCCAGGTTCCACTGTCCATGGAATGTCCAAGAAAAAATACCAGAGTAGGTTGTCATTTCCTTCTCCAGGAGATCTTCTTAACACAGGAATTGAACCCACATCTCCTACATTGGCAGGTGGATTCTTCACTATTGAGTCAACAGGGAAGCCCCATAATGGGGGTATAAAAACAATCTGCTCTCCTCACAGTTCACTGATTTAAATGATAGTGAAAATCACTCAGTCATATCCGACTCTAGGACCCCAGTTCATGGAGTTCTCCAGGCCAGACTGCTGTATTGGGTAGCTGTCTCCTTCTCCAGGGGATCTGGGATTGAACCTAGATCTTGTACTGCAGGCAGATTCTCTATCAGCTGAACCACCAGGTTTTCAATGATACTTGCATCCAAAAACACCTTTACAGAAATATACAGAAAATGGTTTTCCCAAATATCTGAATACTTGTTCAGTTGTTAAGTTGTATTCAACTTTTTGACTTCATGAACTGCAGCATGCCAGGCTTCTCTGTCCTTCACTGTCTCTTAATATTTGCTCAAACTCATGTCTATTGAGTTAGTGATCCTATTTAACCATCTCATCTTCTGTCACCTCCTTCTCCTCTTGCCATCAATCTTTCCCAGAATCAGGGTCTTTTCTAATGAGTTGGGTTTTTGTATCAGCGGGCCAAAATACTGGAACTTCATCAACAGTACTTCCAATAAATATTTAGGGTTGGTTTCCTTTAGGATTGATTGATTTGATCTCCATGCAGCCCAAGGGGCTCTCAAGAGTCTTCTCAAACACCACAGTTTGAAAGCATCAATTCGGGGGCAGTCCTAAGATGGCTGAGAAATAAAACAGGGAGACCACTTTCTCCCCCACAAATTCATCAAAAGAACATTTCAATGTTGAGTAAATTCTGCAAAACAACTTCTGAATGCTGGCAGAGGATATCAGGCACCCAGAAAAGCAGATCATTGTCTTCAAAAACAGGTAGTAAAAAAAATAAAAGATGAAAAAAGAAACAAAGGAAGTAGGGAGGGAGCTCTGTGCCAGGAAGGGACTCCCATCCTGGGAAGGGACTCTTAAACAGAGAGAAGTTTCCAAACACCAGGAAACACTCTCACTGCCAAGTCTGTGGCGAGCCTTGGAAGCACAGAGNCAAAGGAAGTAGGGAGGGAGCTCTGTGCCAGGAAGGGACTCCCATCCTGGGAAGGGACTCTTAAACAGAGAGAAGTTTCCAAACACCAGGAAACACTCTCACTGCCAAGTCTGTGGTGAGCCTTGGAAGCACAGAGAGCAACATAACAGGAAAGAAAAATAAATAAATAATTAAAGCCAACAGATTATGAGCCCATCAGTAACCCTCAGTGGAGAAGCAGCGCAGATGCCTGCATCCACCAAAAGCAAGTCAGGGCTGGGCAGGGAGGCATGGGCTGCAGTTCTTTTTAAGAATTGGGCCAGAATGCCCCAAGCGTAACCAGAGGGAAATAACTTGGGCTCGCATACCAGACTGTGGAATAGCAACCAGGCGAAAAACTCTAACATAAGAAACTGCCAAGACCATGCACAGAACAAAGAATGGAACAGAAATAGCCGACTGCAGACCATCTGCCTCCGGTGACAGGCAGCCAGAGCCGTAAGGGCTGGAAGGTGTCAATCACAGCCCTGGAGAGACTTTATCTGCCAAACTGCAAGCAGGCTTCTTTGCTAAGACTTCTTGGGGTCCTGGACAGTCACCATCTGCCTGACAAGGGGCGCCAGCGATACACCCAGCTGAGCAGCAGGGCGGGAAAGGCGATAAGTCACAGCAACCGTACTCAACCAAATACCAGAGCTACTCGGTCCTATTCAGTTCAGTTCAGTCGCTCAGTTGTGTCCAACTCTCAGCGGCCCCATGAATCACAGCACACCAATCCTCCCTGTCCATCACTAACTACAAGAGTTCACTCAGACTCACGTCCATCAAGTCAGTGATGCCATCCAGCCATCTCATCCACTGTCGTCCCCTTCTCCTCCTNTTTTTTTTTTTTTTTATCTCAGTTATCTTTTAAAAATATGTGTTTTATTCTATAGAATACAAATTATAATTTTAACACAAATCTTAATATTTTAAAGTCATAAAATGTTTGCTTTATGAGGATCAAAGCACACAGTCTCTGCCTAGACCAACCAGCACACTTCCCCTCTGAGATACAGAAATTTGTTTATTAAGAAAGAGAGGTCAGAACAATGATGACTATGGCAGGGAAAATTCTGATGTTATATGCTTAGAATAATCAGAGAGCTATACTGCCACACAATCTCTCCTGGCCTTATGGGATTAAATAGACAGCAAGAAATTTACAATGCAGAAAATATCAGATGAAGATTCAGTGCCTAAATTCTGAACCTCAGGCAAATACATTGGTGTGAAAAATTAAGATCCTACTGTATAGCACAGGGAACTATATTCAATATCCTGGAATAAGTCATAATGGAAAGTAATATAAAAGTGAATGTATAACTGAGTCACTTTTCTGTACAGCAGAGATTCACACAACATTGTAAAACAATTAGACTTCAATTTGAAAATACATTTTAAAAATTAAAAAAAAGCGAGATAAAATAAAAAGGAATGTGAAAGACTCTGAGAGTAAGTTATCCTAGATATCAAGTGTGAGCAAGAGATAAGCTTATACGAACCACACACAGAGCATAGCAAAATAGCCTCACCCAACACAGACCTACCCATCAGACATGCTGGGGTATAATTCTTTTTTTTGTTGTTGTTTTAGTTTTTGAATGATAAATTTTATTTATTTATTTATTTTTACTTTATTTTACTTTACAATACTCTATTGGCTTTGCCATACATCGACATGAATCCACCACAGGTGTACATGAGCTCCCAATCCTGAATCCCCCTCCCACCTCCCACCCCACAACGTCTCTCTGGACCATCCCAGTGCACCAGCCCCATGCATCCTGCATCCTGCATCGAACATAGGCTGGCACCTCGTTTCTTACATGATAGTATACATGCTTCAATGCCATTCTCCCAAATCATCCCACGCTCTCCCTCTCCCTCAGAGGCCAAAAGTCCGTTCTCTATGTCTGTGTCTCTTTTGTTGTCTCACATACAGGGTCATCATTACTATCTTTCTAAATTCCATATATATGTGTCAGTATACTGTATTGGTGTTTTTCTTTCTGGCTTACTTCACTCTGTATAATAGGCTCCAGTTTCATCCATCTCATTAGAACTGATTCAAATGTATTCTTTTTAATGGCTGAGTAATACTCCATTGTGTATATGTACCACAGCTAGCTTATCCATTCATCTGCTGATGGACATCTAGGCTCTTTTCATGTCCTGGCTATTATAAACAGTGCTGCAATGAACATTGGGGTACATGTGTCTCTTTCAATTCTGGTTTCCTCCGTGTGTATGCCCAGCAGTGGGATTGCTGGGTCATAAGGCAGTTCTATTTGCAATTTTTTAAGGAATCTCTCTTGCTTATTTCTTAAGATGGAATAACCAAGAATTGACATCAGCATGCACTCTGGTCAACGTGATTTTCAATGTGTGTACAGAATGTGCTCAGTAAACTTCACATATCTTTTCTCCAGAATGTGGGTTTCATTATTCCCAATCCTTTCAGAGCTTTAATGAAATTTTAAATCAAAGACATCCTGTTGCTCTTTAACAGATAGATAACTCAGATTTATGACGTCTACCTGAGTGTTACCCGCAGTAGGCAAATAAGAAAAGTAGCTCCGTTCAGAGCATCATAGTAACTGGGGCTGAACTCTGACTGAGTGTTACACATACCTCATTATTGCAAGGTATTTTTCCTTTGTATGGGTTTCTTTTTTGTTAAAGAAAGAATGGATCTGTATGTGGTCAATTCACTTCTCAACAATTCTTCCTCCAGTGACAGCCTGAAGTGATTTCACATTAAGGGAAGATGAGTTTTGCTGCTCTTCATAAATTGCTAACGAGCTTTTTTGAACAATCATAGCCCTAACCTGATTCACAAAAGAAACTTCTCAGATTTTCCATTAACATGTCTATAACAATAAAGGGAGAGAAAAATACCAAGTAAGTTGATGCCACTTGCTGAGAACTATTTTCCTCCCCTTCATTTCAACCCATTAGATTATTTCTCCCTGTGACATTGCCAAGTAGCCTGGATTCAGTTTGACAGTTAAGCTTTCAGATGTCTATACCAGTAGCCTGTCTGCTTTGCAAAGAGAAGAGAGCTTCAAGGCTGTGCCGCAGAAGGATGTCAGGAGAACCAGATTTTGTTTCAGTTCTGCCACTCACCAGCTCATGAGATGCTGGGTGACTTTCCCCTTTGTTCTGAACTAGTTTCTCATGTGCCAAATGTATAAAATGGACTTGTTTCCAAAAAGCTCCAAAGTCCCTTTCCTAATTAAGATAGAATGATGCTAATAAATGTATAACTTTTGAAACTCTATAAACGAATTTTTTTTTAAGGATTTTTCCCTGGGCAATTTCTTGCTGCTGTTTTCATTTCACCTCAAACAACCCAACTACTCATGAGATATTGCATTATATTGGAATGTGTGTATGTGTGTGTGCTAAGTCACTATGTGTCCAACTGTTTGCAACCCCATGGACCATAGCCCGCCAGTCTCCTTTGTCCATGGGACTCTCCAGACAAGAACACTAGAGTGGGTTACATGCCCTCCTCCAGAGGATCTTCCCAACCTAGGGTCTAAACCTGCATCTCTTAAGTATCCTGCATTGGCTGGTGAGTTGTTTACCACTAGGGCCACCTGCAAAGCTCCTGGTGGAATGAACAGAAACAAATGTGAGAAAACTATCAACAGTCCCTCCTTAGTTCATCTCACCTTTTACCTTTCCTTATCTCATTTCACCTTTCATATAGACAAATAAAGCAGTCAACTTGAACTTACACTACTCTTCATGGAAATTTCCTTAGCCAGATCCACAAGTCCCTTAGGCACACTTTCCATCTTCCACATGACTGTAGGGGGCAGTTTCACTAATCTTTCTGTCAGCACATAATTTGAAAGTCTCTCTCTCTCTCTCTCTCTCTCTCTTTTTTTTTTTTGGTCATAGAATGCAGCATGTGGGATCTTAGTTCCCAACCAAGGACTGAATCCATACCCCAGCACTGGAAGTGTGAACAGGGATATTTTTCTGTAGCTGCTACTAGCAGGCTCCTCAGAGTTCTTCAGGTCTTTACCTCTTTCCTGATCCCAAAGTCAGTACTTTGTATTTTGAAGCATCCTTCTGCTAGGTGCAAATTTCTGTTTTTATCTTCTTTATCTTCCAAACCCAGGTCTCCCGCATTGCAGGCCAACTCTTTACCAGCCAAGCCTCAAGGGAAGCCCAAAAATACTGGAGTGGTTCACCTATCACTTCTCCAGAGAATCTTCCCCACCCAGGAATTGAACCAGGGTCTCCTTCATTGCAGGTGGATTCTTTACCAACTGAGCTATTAAGGAAGCTCATGATATCATTGCAAATTGGATTTTATTCTAGAGATTCAAGATTTTTATTTTTTTAATATAAATTTATTTATTTTAATTGAAGGTTAATTACTTTACAATATTGTATTGGCTTTGGCATACATCAACATGAATCCGCCACTGAACCCCACCTCCCTCCTCCCTCCCCATACCATCCCTCTGGGTCGTCTCAGTGCACCAGCCCCAAGCATCCAGTATCATGCATCAAACCTGGACTGGTGATTATTAAATCAATATAATTTATTCTGTATTAACAGTGATAATGTCCTTTGATATATTCAGAAAAACAAAGTATTTGGAAACCAACAATAAAAACTTCACTGCAGTAATGAAGGTGGGAACTTACATAACATGACAAAGAACACTAAATAAAAACCTACAGCTAATTTTACACATAAGTTAAGTATTAGTTGCTCAGTCATTCCTGACTCTTTGCGACCCCATGTACTGCAGCTCACCAGGCTCCACTGTCCATGAGATTTTCCAGGCAAGGATACTGGAGTGGGTTGCCATTTCCTTCTCCAGGTGATCTTCCCAACCCAGGGTTCAAACCTGTGTCTCCTACACTGCAGGCAGATTCTTTACTGACTGAGCTAAAAGGGAAGCCCAATTTTATACATAGGCTAATTATTAAAAGTATTTCTTTTGATGTGCCAAATGTAATAGTATCTTTGCTTTCATAAATTCTATTCACTATTTTAGAAGGCATCCTAAACAGTATAATAGTAAAACAAAAATATAAAGGGCATAAAATTGTATAGAAAAAAATAAAGTTTTTATGATCATTACTCAGATTCAGTTCAGTTCATTTCAGTCGCTCAGTCGTATCCGACTCTTTGCAATCCCATGAATCACAGCACGCCAGGCCTCCCTGTCCATCACCATCTCCCGGAGTCCACTCAGACTCGTGTTCATTGAGTCCATGATGCCATCCACCATCTCATCCTCGGTCATCCCCTTCTCCTCCTGCCCCCAATCCTTCCCAGCATCAGAGTCGTTTCCAATGAGTCAACTCTTTGCATGAGGTGGCCAAAGTACTGGAGTTTCAGCTTTAGTATCATTCCTTCCAAAGAACACCCAGGGCTTATCTTCTTCAGAANTACACCCGTGGCTGATTCATGTCAATGTATGGCAAAACCAATACAGTATTGTAAAGCAAAATAAAGTAAGTTTGTTTGTTTGTTTTTTAAAGAAAGTATCAATTCTTTAGCACTCAGTCTTCTATATAGTCCAACTCTCTCATCCATACATGACTACTGGTAAAACTATTACTTTGATTATATGGACCTTTGTAGGCAAAGTGATGTCTCTGCTTTTCAATATACTGTCTAGTTTTGTCATATCTTTTCTTCCAAAGAGCAAGCTTCTTTTAAATTTCATAGCTGCAGTCACTGTTTGCAGTGATGTGGAGTCTAAGAAAATAAAATGCATCATTGTTTCCACTTTTCCCCCATCTATTTGCCGTGATGTGATGGGACCAGATGCCATGTTTTGTAGGTTTTTTCATGTTGAATTTTAAGGTAGCTTTTTCATTCTCCCTTTCACCTTCGCCAAGAGGATCTTTTGTTCCATTTCACTTTCTGCAGATGAGGTATCATCTGCATGTCTGAAGTTATTGATATTTTCCTTGGCAATCTTGTTTCCAGCTTGTGCTTCATTCAACCTGACATTTTGTCTGAAATACTTTTCCCCGGTGAAGTGAAGTTGCTCAGTCATGTCCAAGTCTTTGCAACCCTGTGGACTATAGCCTACCAGGCTCCTCCATCAATGGGCTTTTCCAAGCAAGAATACTGGAGTAGGTTGCCATTTCCTTCTCTAGTGGATCTTCCCAACCCAAGGATCGAACCCAGGTCTCCCACATTGTAGGCAGACGCTTTACCATCTGAGTGGTGGTAAAGAATCAGCTTGCAATGCAGGAGGTTTGCAGGAGACATGGGTTTGATCCCTGAACCTCCAGAGAAGGTAATGAAGGTACCTAGGAGAAGGACATGAAGATCCTTTGGAAATGAAGAAAATGAAGGTCCTGGAGAAAGTAATGCAGAACCCCTGGAGAATGAAATGACAACCGCTTCTGCTGTTCTTGCCTCAAAAATTGTATGGACAGAGAAGCCTGGCAGGCTACAGTCCATGGGATCACAAAGAGTTAGACAACACAGCAACTACAACTATACAACAACAACTCTGCATATAAGTTACTTAAGTCAGGTGACAATATACAGCCTTGACATATTTCTTTCCCAATTTTGAACCAGTCTGTTGTTCCATGTCCAGTTCTAACTGTTGCTTTTTAACCTGCATACACGTTTCTCAGGAGACAGGTTAGGTGGTCTGGTATTCCATCTCTTACATAATTAAAGGCTTTAATGTTGTCAATGAAGCAGGAGTAGATTTTTTGGGGAAAAAATGATTGATTTTTCTAAGATTCAACGAATATTTGTAATTTGATCTCTGGTTCCTCTGCCTTTTTAAAACTCAGCGTGTACATCTGCAAGTTCATAGTTCACGTACTGTTGAAGCCTAGCTTGAAAGATGTTGAGCATTATCTTTCTAGCATACAAAATTAGTTTAATTGTTTGGTAGTTTGAGCATTTTGGGGCATTGCCCTTCTTTGGAATTGAAATGAAAACTGATCTTTTCCAGTCCTGTGGCCACTACTGAGTTTTCCAGATTTGTTGGCATCTTGACTGTAGCACTCTAACAGCCTGGACACATGAAATTAACCATCACAGCATCTTAAAAGAATATTCTGAACATTAAATTAATTTATACATTTAAATCACTTAAGACATTGCTGGCACAAAACCTTCATCAAATGTTAGCTCCTATTATTGCTGCAGTGATTAGTATTCAGTTNGCCTGGACACATGAAATTAACCATCACAGCATCTTAAAAGAATATTCTGAACATTAAATTAATTTATACATTTAAATCACTTAAGACATTGCTGGCACAAAACCTTCATCAAATGTTAGCTCCTATTATTGCTGCAGTGATTAGTATTCAGTTCATGGTATCTGGTCCCATCACTTCATGGGAAATATATGGGGAAACAGTGGAAACAGTGTCAGACTTTATTTTGGGGGGCTCGAAAATCACTGCAGATTGTGATCACAGCCATGAAATTAAAAGACGCTTACTCTTTGGAAAGAAAGTTATGATCAACCTAGAAATAGCTTACTGTAAAGCAGAGACATTATTTTGCCAACAAAGGTCCATCTAGTAAAGGGTATGGTTTTTCCAGTGGTCATGTATGAATGTGAGAGTTGGACTGTGAAGAAAGCTGAGTGCTGAAGAATTGATGCTTTTGAACTGTGGTGTTGGAGAAGACTCTTGAGAGTCCCTTGGACTGCAAGGAGATCCAAACACTCTTTTCTGAAGGAGATCAGCCCTGGGATTTTTTTTTCCTTTCTTTCTTTCTTTCTTTCTTTTTTAGGGAATGATGCTGAAGCTGAAACCCCAGGATTTTGGCCACCTCATGCGAAGAGTTGACTCATTGGAAAAGACTCTGATGCTGGGAGAGATTGGGGGCAGGAGAAGGGGACGACAGAGGATGACATGGCTGGATGGCATCACCGACTCGATGGACATGGGTCTAAGTGAACTGTGGGATTTGGTGTTGGACAGAGAGGCCTGGCGTGCTGCGATTCCTGGGGTCACAAAGAGTCGGACACAACTGAGCGACTGAACTAACTGACTGACTTGGTTAAAGTGATATTGAGAAAATGACTTCTGCTTTCTAGCTTGTATGAGAAATTTTAAATGATAATGAGAAACAGCAAAAATGATGTAGATAACAGCTTCCTACTAAATTGCCTGATTTTCTCATTCATATTAAACCTTTACACAGAGAAGTACATTTATGTATCTATCCCAGTGTAAATATATCGGGGTGGGGGGGGAATTACTCTTTCCTTTCCGATGGTAGCAAGAGTTTCATTCCACAGATCTGTTGAGAACAAGTGGCTTGCTTCCTTTTAAAGTTTATTCTTTCTCTTTCTCTCTTCCTTTTACTACTGCTGGGGAATTAGTGAAAAATAAAGGCCCATCTCGCAAAATCTTAGCACCAGTATACTTACATTATTCCCACTTAGTTCAAGTGGAGAAGTTCATTAAAGCCAGGGAAATTGTAAAATATACATGATTCCCAAGATGATTTGGCCTTCCACCAAATGCAGAAGTTTAGAGACTTGCCTTTCCTCTCTGCACCTACTTCATTTGTTGGGTTCTTTACTTCTGGCTTGTTGATCTAACAACTGAAGCCCAAATTTCAGAGATCAACAGTTTCTTGTTCTGACATGATGATATTCCATCATTCTTCATTAATTTTAAAATCTGTCAAAACTTTTTGTTTGTTTCTTTACTTCTTTGAATCATAGTTTTAGGAACTCTCAGATTCTTTAATAAAACATGTTTTTTCTCAGACAACTCTGACTTCCCATTTATTTCAAGATGGTTTGAAATTGCTATTTTTGATTGTGAAAACACTTGTTTCTTACTTTTTGCACAGACTTTTAATTTCTTATTTCCTTCTTGTGTCATATGAGAGTTCATTTCCTGTGCAGTTTTCTACTTCTGATATGAAAAAGCATTATTCTGCCTCTTCTGTTTTGTCCCAAGTTCTTTTATTCTCAGCTTTATTAATAAGTAATATTCTAAAGGACTTTGTTCACATTGTATTTATATTCATTCTGGGTGGAGACTTCCAGTGTGGAAGGAAGAAGGGCAGCTTGAAGCTACTTAATTGCACAAATTGAGAAAATGAAGCAAATGTGTCTTGAGTGGTCATCACCACCAACTTCTGAAGTCTTCACCTCCTGTCCCAGTCCCCAGTCATTGCTCTTCCTCTGTTTTAAGATCCTTTTACCCCTGAGAGGCTAATTTTTATTTGAGACTTAGTATTTCATGCTACCTCTTAATTTCTTTTATATATGTGGGTCATAGGAAGAGAGCAATATTTAACCCAAAGAAATAAGCATTGAATATTCAAGGATAAGTGATTACATATTCTATTTGTTTGGAAGGCTTAAAGAAGTTCTCACCATTAGCTAGATTGAATTGGATTTTTCATAAGCACATTAAATTAATAGAAGTTTCTGATCTCCCACCCTAATCCCTCTACTGTGCTGATATAATCATCCTCGAATTGCATACAGTATCAGCTGCTAAGGACTCATGGCTGTACCCATCTAAAGAAAATCCCCATCCACCAATTGAAGGCACTAGCTTGAAGTTTTCCTGTCAGTTATTCTCCCTTTGGAGACAGCCATGTCCATGGCCAATGGCTATCTGATACCCAGGAAATAATCTGATCTACTCACCTAGTAATGATTCAGTCTTGTGAATTCCTCATAGGCTCAGCCTGAACTGGCTTCAAATGAACTCAGAGCATTGTGTAGTATCTACCCATCTTTCCTCTGCTTCCTTTGCCTCATAGGGTTCTCCAGAGAGAATTGCCTCAAAATCACTTGCACAAAAATCCACCCATAGGTTCTGCATCTAGGGGACGGGACTTAAGGCCATGAGCACATATTTAGCGAACCAGCAAAGTATGGAACATAAAAGAGAGAAGGGATTTTTTTTTTTTGCAGAAAAATTTGGTATTTCAAATTTTAGAAAACAAAATTGCCTCACTTATCACAGAGGAAATGAAAATTTTGACTTCATTATTTCATAATTGTTGAGGAAATTTATTTTCTAACTGGAGGAAAATTGATTTACAATGTTGTGCTGGTTTCTCCATACAGAAATGTGAATCAGTCATAATTATATTTATATCCATCTCCCTCTTATGTGTTCTTTCCTGACCACCACACACCCTGCCTTCAGCCCACTCTGCTAGGTGGTCACAGAGCACCAAGCTGGACTTTGTGTTAGATAGCAGCTTCTTACTAGCTATCTACTTTACACATGATGGTGTATATATGTCAATGCTACCTATCAATTCCTTCCATGCTCTCCATCCTCCACCAAGTCCACAAGTCTGTTCTTATCTACATCTCCATTTCTTCCTTGAAATTAGATTAATCAGCACTATTTTTTTATTTCATATATATGCATTAATATATTATTTGTTTGTCTTTTTTCAGATTTCACTCTGTATAACAGATTTTTTTTAAGTTTCATATTGTTTTTCTATTTAATTACATCAGAAAGGGGACTTCGTCTCTTTAAAGCTTCATATACATGTCTTAGATGAAACATGTAGATAAAAACATGGCTTTTCCAATGGTCATGTATGGATGTGAGAGTTGCACTATAAAGAAAGCTGAGTGCTGAAGAATTGATGCTTTTGAAATGTGGTGTTAGAGAAGACTCTTGGGAGCCCCTTGGACTGCAACTGCTTCTTCCAGCCCAGGGTTTCTCATGATGTACTCTGCACAGAAGTTAAATAAGCAGGGTGGCAATAAACAGTCTTGACGTACTCCTTTTCCTGTTTGGAACCAGTCTGTTGTTCCATGTCCAGTTCTAACTGTTGCTTCCTGACTTGTATATAGTTTTCTCAAGAGGCATATCAGCTCGTTTTGTATTCTCATCTCTTTCAGAATTTTCCACAGCTTATTGTGATCCACACAGTCAAAGGCTTTGGCATTGTCAATAAAGCAGAAATAGATGCTTTTCTGGAACACTCTTGCTTTTTCCATGATCCAGTGGATCCAGTTGGCAATTTGATCTCTGGTTCCTCTGCCTTTTCTAAAACCAGCTTGAACATCTGGAAGTTCACAGCTCACGTACTGCTGAAGCCTGGCTTGGAGAATTTTGAGCATTATTTTCCTAGCATGTGAGATGAGTGAAATTGTGTGGGAGTTTGAGTACATCATGAGAAACGCTGGACTGGAAGAAACAAAATCTGGAATCAAGAATGCCAGGAGAAATATCAATAACCTAAGATATGCAGATGACACCACCCTTATGGAAGAAAGTGAAGAGGAACTAAAAAGTCTCTTGATGAAAGTGAAAGAGGAGAGTGAAAAATTTGGCTTAAAGTTCAACATTCAGAAAATGAAGATCATGGCATC
>SJYV01031505.1:46301-127617 GCA_006410875.1 Neotragus pygmaeus
GGGGGGGGGGGTCTCCAAAATCACTGCAGATTGTGACTGCAGCCATGAAATTAAAAGACTCTTACTCTTTGGAAGAAAAGTTATGACCAATCTAGATAGCATATTGAAAAGTAGAGACATTACTTTGCCGACTAAAGTCCTTCTAGTCAAGGCTATGGTTTTTCCATCCATGTATGGATGTGAGAGTTGGACTGTGAAGAAAGCTGAGTGCCAAAGAATTGATGCTTTTGAACTGTGGTGTTGGAGAAGACTCTTGAGAGTCCCTTGGACTGCAAGGAGATCCAACCAGTCCATTCTGAAGGAAATCAGCCCTGGGATTTCTTTGGAAGAAATGATGCTAAAGCTGAAACACTAATACTTTGGCCACCTCATGCAAAGAGTTGACTCATTGGAAAAAGACTCTGATACTGGTAGGGATCAGGGGCAGGAGAAAAAGAGGATGACAGAGGATGAGATGGCTGGATGGCATCATCAACTCCATGGACATGAGTTTGAGTGAACTCCCGGAGATGGTGATGAACAGGGAGGCCTAGCATGCCACAATTCATGGGATTGCAAAGAGCCAGACGTGACTAAACGACTGAACTGAACTGGACTGCAAGGAAATCCAGGCAGTCCATCCTAAAGGAGATCAGTCCTGGGTGTTCACTGGAAGGACTGATGTTGAAGCTGAAACTCCAATACTTTGCTACCTGATGCAAAGAACTGACTCATTCGAAAGACCCTGATGCTGGGAAATATTGAGAGCAGGAGGAGAAGGAGATGACAGAGGATGAGATGGTTGGGTAGTATCACCAACTTAATGGACATGGGTTTGGGTGGACTCCAGGATTTGGTGATGGACAGGGAGGTCTGGCATGCTGCGTTTCATGGGGTTGCAAATAGTCAGACACGACTGAGGGACTGAACTGAACATGTCTTAACCCAGCGTCAGTAGTTGGAAAGGGTATCTCTTGCACATCCCTATTTGTTTTCCATTCATTCAAAACTGCATCCTTCTGTAGATTCATGAAGGCAAAAATATATAATTTGTATTTATATATGCAAATTTAGCCATATTTAAATATCATAATTACAGGTGAATCTTCCTGAAGAGCATTGGTGTTGCTCGGTGGGCGGTGCCTACTGCAGGGATTTGCACTTGTCCGCTCTTGGGGCCAATTCTAGTCCAGAGAGATATGGGAGGCTCTGGTATATACTATGTGTGGAAGGTCAGACCATTTCCAGAACCCAGTCAGAACTGCAGGCTTATTTAACTGGCATCCAGAGAAAACCCAAAGAGTTTATCTTTCCATGGCAGTAGGCTTCTGGTTGATTATGGAACTGCTCAAATTTAAGTGAACCTTTTATTAGATGGTCTACATCTCTTTAGTTTTTTAACTCAAAACCATGTCTTTCTATGCCTAAATCTCACATTATAAGGCATCTAGATCCACCAGTGCAAAGTACATCCTATCCATAAAATAATAAGCACATTTCTTGGTATTTTGCATCTTCTTAATTCTGTCCTGATTGAAGGGTTTTACACCTCATTTCTGTTCTGTCTTTGGGCCTTCTCATTTGACATTATTATTAATATTTAGGTTCACTTACCCCCTGATGCTGGGAATATTTAAGGCAGGAGAAGGGGACAACAGAGGATGAGATGGTTGGATGGCATCACTGACTCAAAGAACATGAGTTTGAGTAAACTCCGGGAGTTGGTGGTGGACAAGAAGGCTTGGCACGCTGCAGTCCATGAGGCTGCGAAGAGTAGGGCACAACTGAGCAACTGAACTTAACTGAACTGAGGTTGACGAGTTTGATGCTTCACTCTCTCTCTCTTTTTTTTTTTTACCACTTTATTTTTTTGAATTGAAAGAGAGTTGCTTTACAGAATTTTGTTGTTTTCTGTCATACATCAAGAATCAGCCATAGTTACACCCATTTCCCCTCCCTCCCAAACCACCCTTTCATTTCCCTCCTCACCCCACCTTTCTGGATTGTCACAGAACCCCTGTTTGGGTTCCCTGAGTTATACAAAATTGGCTCTTTTATATATGCTATTTTAAATTTTCTTATTACTCTCTTTTACGTACCCCTCTTTCTTGTCTCTTCACAGAAGCCCCTGTCAGCATCCTACATGGGTGCCTACAAATCCTAGATGTCCACCTAGGCATCTTCCAGGATAAGTGCACCAACATCAGTTGATCCCTCAGGCACCACTGACTCACTGTGTTTTAGAAAATGTCCTCAGTGATTCCCTAACAATAGAATCAGACAAACAGAAGGGAAGCAATCAAACAGGCAGGGAGCTTACCACTGCCAAAATGTCAAATAGATTAAGCCCTTAATTCTACCACCTTCAAGTACCATGAGGTCCCAGTGAAGTAAAAAGTTATCTGATTTCTTGAACCTCTACATTGACCTCAGGGTTGTCAACCAGGGTTTCTCACTAGAGGAAAGCTATCTTTCAACCAATCCCACCTCGTCCACACTGCAATAACTAGAGCTCTTGGATAAGGGTCAAAAGTCTTTTCCTACTGTGACTACATCTATTGCTAGCTAGCTTTTATTGTACATCCATTATGTGACAGGAACTGGGCTAGATATTGTTAGAGACATTATTTGTAATTCTTATCACTGTGAGCAGGCTAGGTATTAATTAGCTCCATCTTGACAATGAAATTGTGAGTTAAAGGGGTTCAAGTCAGACATTTAGTGACAAATGTGGATATAAACCCACCTATGTTTGAGCTCCAAGCTTTTGTAATATTACCTCCTTTTTATTATTGCCTTATAACTACTCACCTCAGCCTAACAAGTATCCATTTGCAGAGTCCTTTGTATTAGTTATCTACTGCTACACAACAAGCTTAGTTATGCACATTTATTATTAATGAATGTGCCAGCTGAACTTCCTTCTTTTCTGAAACTTAGTGTCCTTGTCTAATTGTTAGCAAGATTCATTCCCTTAACAGACATACAAATATAGGGAATATTGGTAACCTTATTACTTATGGTCACCAATAGGGAGAGAGAGTGGGAAACAGATGGATGGAGGGGTTGGGATTAGTGAATGCAAACTATTGTATAAAGAATGAGTAAACAACAAAGGATGAGTATGGCACAGGGGATGATATTCAACATCCAGTGATAAGCCATAATGGAAAAGAATGGGGAAAATAGTGTATATATATGTATAACTGAATCACTTTGCTGTATGGTAAAGAATAACATGACATTGTAAATCAATTGTACTCTAATGAAATAAACTTTTACAAACAAAAACATTAATTTCCTTGCAGCTGCATTCCTTCAAACCCTATCAACTTATTACTGTTGGCTGGGGAATTGCCTTCATCTCCTAAAAGTTTCCCCTTTTCTGTCCCAAGGGCAGCAGGAGGGTCTCTCTCCAGTGTGTTACCTGGAGTCTTACAAATATAACCTAATAAAATGAGTGACAGCTCTACACCATTGCTGTATTCTATTGGTTAGAAGCAAGTCACAAGCCCTGCCCACAACTCAAGTGGAGAGAATCCTACCAGGAATGGATTACTGGGAGGGTCATATCAGGAGGTTCTGTCAGACTCCTTTGCCAAAGTTCTCACAGGGCTATTAATAAAGGTGCCATGCTTTCCTAACAAACATGGCACTCAGCACAGGAGATGAAATTCCTTCTTCAGTGGCTGGTCCTAGCTGCCATTTTCCTGCCAGAGTTAAGTGAGGAAGATATTATGTATCCACTTTGCTGGGGCAGGGTGACAATTTGGCCAAAAGATACTTTGTTACCTGAAATGAAATGTTCTTTATAAAGTCAAAGTATGTATTTTTCCTCCAAAAGAAAAATAGAAAGTCATCTGTTGCTAGAGAAACCATAAACTTTCCCTGTGCTTATTTAGAAAAAAAAAAAAAAAAAANTCCAGTTCAGTTGGTCAAAATTGCATATCAATAAGGCATAGTAGTGTTTAAATTAAAATCATCTCTATATTATGTGAACATCACTTAATTACCTTGAATTGGATAGCAAGTCATAGACATACTGGTTATAGAAATAAGTTTCATCAGTTGAAGTTCTTAACCAGCCTTTTCTAAAAGTTAATTATGTCATTTTCCAATATTCGCCATATACTCTGCTGCCTATGAAGATGTCCTGAAAATATTTTCAATAAGTATTGACAATTAAAAAATGGAGACATTTCAGATGTGTGATTAGAGAATCTCCTTATCTTTCTTCTCTGCCAGATGATTTCCTATAACTTGTCACCAAGCAGTGGACTGATGTAACAATAGGTGCATTATCTCTGCCTTGTTTTGCTCTGTGGAAGACAGGCAGGCATGACACCAGATATATAGTTTTCAAATGCCACTATTATTTTGCACAGGCACAAATGCAGATATATTATTTTATAGTTGAAAGGAACCTTAGCAATTGACAAATCGTATACCTGAGACCAATGGAAGTAAAAGTGATTTGCTTCAAATCGTTAAGATAGATAGTATCTGAGTTGAGACAAAACTGAAGATTTCCTCATTCACAGCCCACTCACAGTGGGCTCAGTATACTCACAGCCCACAACTGAGACATCTGAAATTTGATTAATTGTATGGCGGGAATGTAAAAGTATTATATTATATTGTGATTTTTCAGAACTCTTTGTGGACTTCTATAGGATATGTTTTCCAAATGATTTTGGAAGTTTAACACCTGCTGCTTGTAAGTAAATGAAAACATTTTTATTCTTTATAAATCGTCCTCATTTCCACTACAACTGCCAAACAGAAGTATACAATCTGTCAGTATCTCCATAAAAAATGTCACAATAGAAAGTGGTTTAGAAACTCTTACTAGGGAACTGAGAAATGTTTTCTCTACGTTTTGTGGTTGGTCACTAATTTCCACAGACTGACTAACTTTTACATTCTCTATGAGGGACATGGGAAACACACCAGCAGCTACCACGCAGAAGTGTGCCGGCTGCAATGGACCATGCAGAAGCATGGCTGAGAGGAGCTACTTCTCGCCCAAGGTCAGGGGCAGTGGCCAAGAGGAGCTAATCCACATCCGATGTCAGGGGCAGCAGCCGAGAGCACCAGGCAGCAATGGCTGAAAGCGCCAGGCTGTGACAGTGCAGGAGGAGAGGAGCTACCCCACATCCAAGGATTAGCAGCTACGTGGGCACAGGAGGGCCAAGAAAAGCTACTCCAAGGTTCAAGGTCAGTTGGGGCAACCTTGTCCAAGGTAAGGAGCAGCAGCTGCACTTTACAGGAGTAGCCATGACGAGAAACCGCAAGTCCAAAGTAAGAGAAACCCAAGTAAGACGGGAGGTGTTGTGAGAGGGCATCAGAGGGCAGGCACACTGAAACCATAATCACAGAAAACTAGTCAATCAGATCAGATGGATGACATCCTTGTCTAATTCAATAAAACTAAGCCATACCATGTGGGTCCACCCAGGATGGGCTGGTCATAGTGGTGAGGTCTGACAGAATGTGGTCCACTGAAGAAGGGAATGACAAACCACTTTAGCATTCTTGCCTTGAGAACCTCATGAACAGTGTGAAAAGGCAAAATAATTGGATACTGAAAGATTANTGTGGGTCCACCCAGGATGGGCTGGTCATAGTGGTGAGGTCTGACAGAATGTGGTCCACTGAAGAAGGGAATGACAAACCACTTTAGCATTCTTGCCTTGAGAACCTCATGAACAGTGTGAAAAGGCAAAATAATTGGATACTGAAAGATTAACTCCCCAGGTTGGTAGGTGTCCAATATGCTACTGGAGATCAGTGGAGAAATAACTCCAGAAAGAATGAAGGAATGGAGCCAAAGCAAAAACATTACCCAGTTGTGGATGTGACTGATGATAGAAGCAAGATCCAATGTTGTAAAGAGCAATATTGCATAGGAACCTGAAATGTTAGGTCCATGAGTCAAGGCAAATTGGAAATGGTCTAACAGGGGACAGTAAGCATGAACGTTGACATTGTAGGAATCATTGAACTAAAATGGACTGGAATGAGTGAATTTAACTCAGATGACCATTATATCTACTAATGAGGGCAGTAATTCCTTAGAAGAAATGGACTATCCATCATGCTCAACAAAAGAGTCCGAAATGCAGTAATTGGATGCAATCTCAAAAACGACAGAATGATTTTTGTTGATTTCCAAAGCAAATCATTCAATATCACAGTAATCCAAGCCTATGCCCCAACCAGTAATGCTGAAGAAGCTGAATGTTTCTATGAAGACCTAAAAGACCTTTTAGAACTAACACCCAGAAAAGATGTCATCTTCAGGGGACTGGAATGCAAAAGTAGGAAGTCAAGAAATACCAGGGTAGCAGTCAAATTTGGCCTTGGAATACGGAATGAATCAGGGCAAAGGCTAATAGAGTTTTGCAAGAAAACACACTGGTCATAGCAAACATACTCTTCCAACAACACAAGAGAAGACTTTACACATGGACATCACCAGCTGGTCAATACTGAAATCAGATTGAGTATATTCTTTGCAGCCAAAGATGGAGAAGCTCTATACAGTCAGCAAAAAAACATGACCAGGACTGACTGTGGTTCAGATCATAAACAACTTATTACCACAGTCAGACTTAAATTGAAGAAAGTGGGGAAAAGCATTAGACCATTCAGGTATGACCTAAATCAAATCCCTTATGATTATACAGTGGAAGTGAGAAATAGATTTAAGGGACTAGATCTGATAGATAGAGTGCCTGATGAACTATGGACAGAGGTTCGTGACATTGTACAGGAGACAGGGATCAAGACCATCCCCATGGAAAAGAAATGCAAAAAAGCAAAATGGCTTTTGGGGAGGTCTTACAAATATCTGTGAAAAGAAGAGAAGCAAAAAGCAAAGGAGAAATGGAAAGATATAAGCATCTGAATGCAGAGTTCCAAAGAATAGCAAGGAGAGATAAGAAAGCCTTCCTCAGTGATCAATGCAAACAAATAGAGGAAAACAACCAAATGGGAAAAACTGGAGAACACTTCAGGAAAACCAGAGATACCAAGGGAACATTTCATGCAAAGATGGTTTCGATAAAGGAAAGAAATGGTATGGACCTAAAAGAAGCAGAAGATATTAAGAGGGGTGGCAAGAATACCCAGAAGAACTGTACAAAAAAGATCTTCATGACCAAGATAATCACGGTGGTGTGATCACTCACCTAGAACTAGACATACTGGAATGTGAAGTCAAGTGGGCCTTAGAAAGTATCACCATGAACAAAGCTAGTGGAAGTGATGCATTCCAGTTAAGCTATTTCAAATCCTGAAAGATGATGCTGTGAAAGTGCTGCACTCAATATGCCAGCAAATTTGGAAAACTCAGCAGTGGCCACAGGACTGGAAAAGGTCAGTTTTCATTCCAATCCCAAAGAAAGGCAATGCCAAAGAATGCTCAAACTACCGCACAATTGCACTCATCTCACATGCTAGTAAAGTAATGCTCAAAATTCTCCAAGCCAGGCTTCAGCAATACGTGAACTGTGAACTCCCTGATGTTCAAGCTGGTTTTAGAAAAGGCAGAGGAACCAGAGATCAAATTGCCAACATCCGCTGGATCATGGAAAAAGCAAGAGAGTTCCAGAAAAACATCTATTTCTGCGTCATTGACTATGCCAAAGCCTTTGACTGTGTGGATCACAATAAACTGTGGAAAATTCTGAAAGAGATGGGAATACCAAACAACCTGACTTACCTCTCGAGAAACCTACATGCAGGTGAGGAAGCAACAGTTAGAACTGGACCTGGAACAACAGACTGGTTCCAAATAGGAAAAGGAGTACGTCAAAGCTGTATATTGTCACCCTGCTTATTTAACTTATATGCAGAGTACATCATGAGAAACACTGGGGTGAAAGAAGCACAGGCTGGAATCAAGATTGCCAGGAGAAATAATAACCTCAGATATGCAGAAGACACCATCCTTATGGCAGAAAGTGAAGAGGAACTAAAAAGTCTCTTGATGAAAGTGAAAGAGGATAGTGAAAAAGTTGGCTTAAAGCTCAACATTCAGAAAATGATGGTTGCATCTGGTCCCATCACTTCATGGGAAATAGATGGGGAAACAGTGGAAAAAATGTCAGACTTTATTTTTGGGGGCTCCAAAATCGCTGCAGATGATGATTGCCGCCGTGAAATTAAAAGATGCTTACTCCTTGGAAGGAAAGTTATGATGAACGTAGCTAGCATATTAAAAAGCAGAGACATTACTTTGCCATCAAATGTCCATCTAGTCAAGGCTATGATTTTTCCAGTAGTGATGTATGGATGTGAGAGTTGGACTATGAAGAAAGTTGAGCCTAAAGAATTGATGCTTTTGAATTGTGGTGTTGGAGAAGAGTCTTGAGAATCCCTTAGACTGCAAGGAGATCCAACTAGTCCATTCTGAAGGAGATCAGCCCTGGGATTTCTTTGGAAGGAATGATGCTAAAGCTGAAACTCCAGTACTTTGGCCACCTCATGCGAAGAGTTGACTCATTGGAAAAGACTTTGGTGCTGGGAGGGATTGGGGGCAGGAGGAGAAGGAGACGACAGAGGATGAGATGGCTGGATTTCATCACTGACTAGATGGGCGTGAGTCTGAGTGAACTCCGGGGGATTGGTGATGGACAGGGAGGCCTGGATTGCTGTGATTCATGGGGTCACAAAGTGTCGGACATGACTGAGCGACTGAACTGAACAGATGAGGGACACGAAGGAGATTAAGGAGTGATTTAAACACTTTTAATTAAGGTTAGTGTATTTCAAAATGAAACAAGGATTTTGAGCATTACTTTTCTAGTGTGTGAGATGAGTGAAATTGTGAACTGACTCAAATGCATTCTTTCTTTTTTATATTTGGATAATATTCCATTTTATGGATGTACTGCAACTTCCTTATCCATTCTTCTGCCAATGGACATCGTTTGCTTCCATGTCCTAGCTATTGTTAACAGTGCTGCAGTGAACATTGGAGTACATGTGTCTCTTTCAATTCTGGTTTCTTCAGTGTGTATGTACATTCATTGGCATATAACTGCTTTTCCACTTACTCTTTTTTTTTTTTTTTTGAAGGGGCAGAAAATTTATTCATTGAAGAAACTTTTTATGTGTTTTACTCTGTGCCAGGTGCTGGTACTTGTCATATATTAACTGATTCAATCATCAACAACTTTGTGTGGAAGGTACAATTTTTTTTTGGAAGTTTATTATACTTTTTAATTGGATGCTAATTACTTTATAATATTGTGGTGGCTTTGCCATATGTCAACCTGAATCAGCCATGGATGAACATGTGTCCCCCCATGCTGAAATCCCCCTTCTCCTCCACCCCACCCCATCCCTCTGGATTGTCCCAGAGCACCAGCTTTGAGTGTCCTGCTTCATGACTGAACTTGCACTGGTCATCTATTTTACATATGGTAATATACATGTTTCAATACTATTCTCTCATATCATTCCACCCTCATCTTCTCTCACATAGTCCAAAAGTCTGTGTCTTCTCTGCATATTTTGTCTGTGTCTGCCTTGCATATTTGATCATAAACAGTCTTTCTAGATTACATATATATGCATTAATTAACAGTACTGGTGTTTCTTTCTGACTTACTTCACTCTATAGTAGGCTCCAGTTTCATTCACATCATTAGAACTGACTCAGATATATTCTTCTATATACCTGAGTAATATTCCATTGTATGTATGCACCACACTTTCCTTATCCATTTATCTGCTGATGGACATCTAGGTTACTTCCATGTTCTAGCTAGTTTAACTGCTGTGATGACATTGGGGTACATGTGTCTCTTTCAATTCTGGTTTCTTCAGTGTGTATGCCCAGCAGTGCAATTGCTAAATCATATGGCAGTTCTATTTCCAGTTTTTTAAGGAATCTCTCTGAATTGTTCTCCATAGTGGTTGTATCAGTTTGCACTCCCACCAACAGTGCAAGAGGGTTCCCTTTTCTCCAACCCTCTCCAGCAATTATTTTTTGTAGACTTTTGATGGTGGCTATTCTGACCAGCATAAGATGATACTTAATTGTGGTTTTGATTTGTAGTTCTCTAATAATAAGTGATGTTGAACATCTTTTCATGTGTTTATTAGCCATCTGTATGTCTTCTTTGGATAAATGTCTGTTTAGCTCTTTGGCCCAACTTTTGATTAGGTCTTGTGTTTTTCTGGTATTGACCTGCATGAGCTGCTTATATATTATTGAGATTAATTCTTTGTCAGTTGCTTTATTTGCTTTTATTTTCTCCCATTCTGAATGCTGTCTTTTCACCTTGCATATAGTTTCATTCGTTGTGCAAAAGTTTCTAAGTTCAATTAGGTCCCATTTGTTTATTTTGGTTTTTATTTCCATTACACTGGAAGGTGGGCCATAGAGAATCTTGCTGTGATTTATGCCAGAGAGTGTTTTGCCTGTGATCTCCTCTAAGAGTTTTATAGTTTCTGGTTTTACATTTATATGTTTAATCCATTTTGTGTTTATTTTATCATATAGTGTTACAAAGTGTTCTAGTTTCACTTTTTTTTCTCAATATGGTTGTTAAAGAGATTGTCTTTTCTCCATTGTATATTTTTGCCTATTTTTTCAAAGATAAGATGCCCATGCTTCTGCTGCTGCTGCTAAGTCGTTTCAGTCATATCCAACTCTGTGCAACCCCATAGATAGCAGCCCATCAGGCTCCCTGTCCCTGGCATTCTCCAGGGAAGAACACTGGAGTGGGTTGCCATTTCCTTCTCCAATGCATGAAAGTGAAAAGTGAAAGTGAAATCGCTCAGTCGTGTTTGACTCTTAGTGATCCCATGGACTAAAGCCTACCAGGCTTCTCCGTCCATGGGATTTTCCAGGCAAGAGTAGTGGAGTGGGGCACCATTGCTTTCTCGATAGGTGCGTGTATTTATCTCTGGGCTTTCTATTTTGTCCCATTGATCTATATTTCTCTTTGTGCCAGTACTATACTTTCTTGATGACTGTAGATTTGTAGTGTAGTCTAAAGTCAGGAACGTTGATTCCTCTAGTTCCATTCTTCTTTCTCAAGTTTGCTTTGGCTATTTGAGTTTTTTTGTGTGTCACCATACAAACTGTAAAATTATTTGTTCTAGTTCTGTAAAAATTACCACTGTTAGCTTGATAAGAATTGCATTGAATCTATAGATTGCTTTGGGTAGTATACTAATTTTTACTATTTTGATTCTTCCAATCCATTAACATGGTATATTTCTCCATCTATTTGTGTCAACTTTGATTTCTACATCAGTGTGTTATAGCTTTATATATATAGGTCTTTTGTTTCTTTAGCCTTTGCAATGGTAAATGGAATTGTTTCCTTAATTTCTATTTGTGTTTTTTCATTGCTAGTGTATAGGAATGCAAGGGATTTCTGTGTACTAATCTTATATCCTGCAACTTTACTATATTCGTTTATTGGCTCTAGTAGTTTTCTGGTGGTATCTTTAGGGTTTTCAATGTAAAGGATCATGTCATCATCAAACGGTGTGAGTTTCACTTCTTTTTTTTTTTTTTTTCCAATCTGGATTCCTTTTATTTTTCTTCTCTGATTGCTGTGACTAGGACTTCCAAAACTATGTTGAGTAGTGGTGTTGAGAGTGAACACCCTTTTGTTGCTCCTGATTTTAGAGGAAATGCTTTCAGATTTTCACCATTGAGGATAATGTTTGCTGTGGATTTGTCATATATGGCTTTTATTATGCTGAGGGATGTCCCTTCTCAGATTGAGTCTTATGCTCTACCGACTGAGCTAGCCATCCCATGTTAGCAGATTTCTTATTTGGGCTTCCCTGGTGGCTCAGTTGGTAAAGAATCAGCCTGAAATGTGGGAGACCTGGGTTTGATCCCTGGGTTGGGAAGATCCCCCAGAGAAGTGAACAGCTACCCACTCCAGTATCCTGGCCTAGAAAATTCCATGGAGTGTATAGTCCTTGGGGTTGCAAAGAGTTGGACATGGCTAAGTGACTTTCACTTTCATGTTCCTTCTATGCCTGCTTTCTGGCAAGTTTTTTTTTTTTTTTAATCATAAATGGATGTTGAATTTTGTCAAAGGCTTTCTTTGCATATACTGAGATAATCATATTGTTTTATCTTTCAAACTGTTAATATGGTGATTTCTTTGTGAATATTGAAGAATCCTTGCATCCCTGGAATAAAGCCTGTTTGGTCATGATGTTTTATCTTTTTAATATGCTGTTGGATTCTGTTTGCTAGAATTTCACTGAGGAATTTTGCATCTATGTTGATCAGTGATATTGGACCCTAGTTTTCTTTTTTTGTGGCATCTTTGTCTGATTTTTGTGTTTGGGTGATGGTGGCCTCATAAAATGAGTGCAAGTTTATCTTTCTCTGCAATTTTCTGGATGAATTTGAGTAGGATGGATGTTAGCTCTTCTCTCAATTTTTGATAGAATTCACCTGTGAAGCCATCTGGTCCTGGGCTTTTGTTTTTTGGAAGATTTTTGATTACAGTTTGATTTCTGTGCTTGTGATGGGTCTGTTAAAATTTTCTATTTCTTCCTCGTTCAGTTTTGGAAGGTTATATTTTTCTATTAGTTTGTATTTCTTCCAAATTGTCCATTCTATTGGCATATAGTTGCTGTAGTAGTCTTTTATGATCTTTTGTATTTCTGTGTTGTCCTTTGTGATTTCTCCATTTTCACTTCTATTTTATTGATTTGATTTTTCTCCCTTTCATTATTGATAGGTCTGGCTAACAGATTGTCTATTTTATTTATCTTCTCAAAGAACCAGGCTTTAGTTTTGTTGATCTTTACTATAGTCACCTTTGTTTCTTTTTCATTTATCTCTGCTTTGCTTTTATGATTTCTTTCCTTCTATTAATTTTAGGGTTCTTCCGTTCTTCCTTTTCCAGCTGCTTTAGGTGTAAAGTTAGGTTGTTTATTTGATATTTCTCTTCTTTAGCCTCCAAATGTTTGTTCTTTTTATGCTTTTTTTTTTTTTTCCTTGTTGTTGAGGGCTAACTTTTCTGCAATGTGAACAGAAAAGATGTTTGAAATGATTTCAATTTTTTAAAATTTCAATTTACAAAGTCTAGATTTATGGCCCAGGATGTAATCTGTTCTGTAGAATGTTTTGTAGGCACTTGATAAAAAGGTGAACTCCATTGTTTTTGAGTGAAATACCCTGTAAATATCAATTAGGTTTAACTGGTCCATTGTATCATTTAAAGCTTGAGTTTTTTGGCTAATTTTCTGTTTGGTTGATCTATCCATGGATGTGAATAGGGTACTAATGCCCCCCACTCTTATTGTGGTATTATTAATTTCCCCTTTCATACTTGTTAGCATTTGCCTTAGGTATTGAGGTGCTCCTGTGTTGGGTACATATATATTTATAATTGCTATAGATTCTTCTTGAATTGATTCCTTAAGCATTATGTAAAATCCTTTTTGTCTTTTATCATGGCCTTTATTTCAAATTATGTTTTATCTCATATGAATATTGCCACTCTTGTTTTCTGTTGATCTCCATTTACATGAAATATCTTTTTCCAGCTCCTCATTTTTAGTCTGTACATGTCCCTAGGTTTGAGGTGGGTCTCTTGTAGATAGCATATATAGGGGTTTTGTTTTTGTATCGATTCAGCCAGTTAGTTTGATAAGGAACTGACTCAAATGCATCCTGACTATGATTTTGATTCCTCTTTGAATATATGTGTGCATATATATATATATATATAACATCAGATACACAGATGACACCACCCTTATGGCATAAAGCAAAGAAGAACTAGGGAGTCTTGACAGAGGATGAGAGTAGAGTGAAAAAGTCTGTCTAAAACTCAACATTCAAAAAACTAAGATCATAGCATAGCATCTGGTCTCATCACTTCATGGCAAGTACATAGGGAAACAATGGAGAGAGTTCAGTTCATTTCAGTCGCTCAGTCGTGTCTGACTCTTTGCGACCCCATGAATCGTAGCATGCCAGGCTTCCCTGTTCATCACCATCTCTCGGAGTTCACTCAGACTCACGTCCATGAAGTCCGTGATGCCATCCAGCCATCTCATCCTCGGTCGTCCCCTTCTCCTCCTATCCCAATCACCCAGCATCAAAGTCTTTTCCAATGAGTCAACTCTTCACATGATGTGGCCAACGTACTGGAGCTTCAGCTTTAGCATCATTCCTTCCAAAGAAATCCCAGGGCTGATCTCCTAAAGAATGGACTGGTTGAATCTCCTTGCAGTCCAAGGCACTCTCAAGAGTCTTCTCCAACACTACAGTTCAAAGGCATCAATTCTTCGGTGCTCAGCCTTCTTCACAGCCCAACTCTCCCATCCATACATGACCACAGGAAAAACCATAGCCTTGACTAGACGGACCTTAATCGGAAAAGTAATGTCTCTACTTTTGAATATACTATCTATGTTGGTCATAACTTTTCTTCCAGGGAATAAGCGTCTTCTAATTTCATGGCTGCAGTCGCCATCTGCAGTGATTTTGGAGCCCCAAAATAGAAAGTCTGACACTGTTTCCACTGTTTCCCCATCTATTTCCCATGAAGTGATGGGACCAGATGCCATGATCTTTGTTTTCTGAATGTTGAGCTTTAAGCCAACTTTTTCACTCTCCTCTTTCACTTTCATCAAGAGGCTTTTTAGCTCCTCTTCACTTTCTGCCATAAGGGTGGTGTCATCTGCATATCTGAGGTGATTGATATTTCTCCTGGCAATCTTGATTCCAGCTTGTGTTTCTTCCGGTCCAGCGTTTCTCATGATGTACTCTGNTTTTTCACTCTCCTCTTTCACTCTCATCAAGAGGCTTTTTAGCTCCTCTTCACTTTCTGCCATAAGGGTGCCTTAAGAAGAAGGAAGAGAAGATCCTGGATGAGCCCCTTGAGGATGAAGCCACATAAGCAACTCCTGCTGCTTGGTCTCATCAACGTGCACATTCCTAAGCCAGCTTCCACAATACCTCCAGCTGTTGGGTGTGTGGGGCTAGGCCTCTGTCTGTGATGGATCGACTTCCCTGGTGGCTGTCACCGCTCCACCAAGGAGATTTTAAACCACTCTGCTCTCTTGTAGGACACAATCATAATCTCTCCCTGCTCTCTAGGTGTAAGCCAGATATACTGTCAATAGACTTGGGTCACAGGATTACATTTGATATAAATGCCAATTTAACAAAAGCCTAACCTGCAACAAGCCCCGGTAAATCTACCTTATTTACATGCTAGGTGGACAAGATCTGTGTTTCAATGGCATGAGTATATTGCTGCCTTATTCCTACCCTCTATAGGGACAACAGATATTATGATTAAAGTAGAGGCCTTGACTAATTTCACGAAACAGGCCCTCCTAGATAGAACAAAAGCCATCCAAGCCTTAAATGAAGAGCAAATCCAAATGAGAAAAGTGGTAATTCAAAGTAGAATGGTTTTGGACATACTCACAGGTGCTCAAGAAGAGACCTGTGCTATAATTAAGGTTGAATGTTGTGTATGCATTCCTGACTTATCTGGCAATGTATCAACTGCTTTAGATGACATGAAAAACCAGGTAAAGGCAATGTCAAATGAAAATATTCCTTTCTGTACTTCGGTCCTATCTTGGGTGAAGGGTTATTGGAGGAAAACTATATTTACCATTGTTTTAGTTGCCTTGATAGTTCTGCTTTGTGGAGCCTGAATTTTACAATGTATTATGAAATTCTGAAAGAGGTGGAAATACCAAACCACCTGATCTGCCTCTTGAGAAATCTGTATGTAGGTCAGGAAGCAACAGTTAGAACTGGACATGGAACAACAGACTGGTTTCAAATAGGAAAAGGAGTATGTCAAGGCTGTATATTGTCATCTTGCTTATTTAAATTATATGCAGAGTACATCATGAGAAACGCTGGACTGGAAGAAACACAAGCTGGAATCAAGATTGCCGGGAGAAATATCAATAACCTCAGATATGCAGATGACACCACCCTTATGGCAGAAAGTGAAGAGGAGCTAAAAAGCCTCTTGATGAGAGTGAAAGAGGAGAGTGAAAAAGTTGGCTTAAAGCTCAACATTCAGAAACCGAAGATTATGGCATCTGGTCCCATCACTNGAAGCCTGGCTTGGAGAATTTTGAGCATTACTTTACTAGCATGTGAGATGAGTACAATTGTTTGGTAGTTTGAGCATTCTTTGGCATGGGGACAGTAACAGATTTTATTTTCTTGGGTTCCAAAATCACTGAAACTGGTGACTGCAGCAAAGAAATTAAAAGACACTTGCTCCTTGGGAGAAAAGCAGAGACATTACTTTGCCAGCAAAGGCCATCTATTCAAAGCTATGGTTTTTCCAGTAGTCATTTATGGATGTGAGTGTTGGACCATACAGAGAGCTGAGCCCTGAAGAGATGATGCTTTTGAACTGTGGTGTTAGAGAAGGCTCTTGAGAGCCCCTTGGACTGCAAGGGGATCAAACCAGTCCATCCTAAAGGGAATCAGTCCTGAATATTCACTCAAAGCACTGATGCTGAAGCTGAAACAACAATATTTTGCCCACCTGATGTGAAGAATTGACTCATTGGAAAAGCCCCTGATGCTGGGAAAGGTTGAAGGCAGGAAGAAAAGGGTATGACAGAGGATGAGATGGTTGGATGGCATTGCCGACTCCATGGACATGAGTTAGCAAGCTCTGGGAGTTGGTGATGGACAGGGAAGCCTGGCATGCTGCAGTCCATGAGGTCTCCAAGAGTTGGACACAACTGAATGGCTGAACTGAATTGAACTTTTATTTTCTTATTTTCCTTTGAAACATGGTTCTTCTCAAAATCATCAGAGTGTGAATGAAGGTATGTAAACTCTGATGCTGGGAGGGATTGGGGGCAGGAGAAGGGGATGACAGAGGATGAGATGGCTGGATGGCATCACTGACTCGATGGACGTGAGTCTGAGTGAACTCCGGGAGTTGGTGATGAACAGGGAGGCCTGGCATGCTGTGATTCGTGGGGTAGCAAAGAGCCGGACACGACTGAGTGACTGAACTGAAATGAACTGAAAACTAAGTATCTGGATGGAAAAATAATATTTAGTCAAGCAACTGGACCTTTCTAAATATCTTTTACTGATTCAACAAGCGATTATATATTTTTTTAGACCTTTCATGTATTGTCCTATATATATGTATGTATGTATAACACATATATATAACACATATATTGTTTAACACACATTTCCTGATAATGTTGTATGTTAGATATTAATCTATTTTATTTGAAGATTATAAGAATAATATTTTTGTGTGTATTGGTATCTTTTATAAGGTTCAAAGTGACATACATATACATCTGCTTGAGCTACTCCATTGTGCCTAACTCTGGAATAGAATAATGAACAAGGAAAATGTTTGTTTATTTTTATGCATTACTAATTCAATTTCACTCACTTAATACAAAAGATACATCTACAGGGTTCCAGAGCTTTCTGAAAATAGAGTTGCTATGAAGGCTTTTGTAAGGTGAAGTCAAATATAATGAAAGTAATCACTGTAGGGACACATTTTCCCTAATGGATGCACAGAATAAATTAAGAAAAAACATCAGTGCATACAGACACAACTCAAAGCTATGATGGCTTATTACTGAGATTTTGTGTGTAGTTCCCTGGAAAGGAACTTGGTGGCACCACTCTCTCTGCTTGGGGTGCAAGCTGCCACTATAATGATTCAGTTCATTGCAGGGCAAATGCTGAAAGCTACCTTTGATTTTTGTCTTTTTTCTTAAAGTGAAAACTTTTCTTTTGGATTTTTATTCAGTTACTGAAAAAGTACGAATGCCTTTCTTAAGAGCAAAATGTTGGGACTTCCTAGGTGGTTCAGATTCCACATTTCCAATGTAGAAGGTGCAGATATGATCCTTTTTTGAGGAACCAAAATCACACAAGCTGGGCAGTGCAGCCAAAAAGGGGAGGTGGGGGGGAGTTTTTAAAAAGTATTTAACAATATGCCATAAAATAAACTGAAAAAATGGGGTATACTTGGAAGACATTCTAATGTCATTAAATTGGAATTAAGACAGTGTATCAGGAAGGGATATGGGATCATTCTGCATTTTATTGAAATATGAGCAGCACTGGTTCATGGGGTCAGGGCCAGTGATGAAAGATGATTTCAGGTAAAGCTTTATAAACTTACCTTAGAAGTGGACTCTTGACCCAGAATATTGCCTGTAACTAACATATGATATAGTCAGTCTAGTTAACTCTCTGTTATTATAACTGAAAGGACTTTTCAAACTCAGATTATTTTGCGACATAGTTATTTGTTCTCTTGGGTGCGATCAGTGTGGCATGTCACAAGAGGCAGTGGGAGAGAGTTTGTCAGGGAGAGGTAGGCAGTTCAGATTTGAGTGCATAGATATTACAATGTGAGGTTTGGAGACACTGAGTCCACAGTGATGGGATGATTAGAAGAAAGGATGAACAGAAAGGACAATGGAAGCATAGAAAATGCTTGTTTCAATATCTCACCACACTTTATCAACTGATTCCAAGAGGCCCAAATCTCTAACTCCCTTACATATTTTCACATATCCTAAATCCAAACACTATTTCTCTTGCCTTTGAATTTCCTTGATATATATTTTTGCCACCCTCTTTAATTCTTTGTTGATTGAGGTTTAGATTAGACATCTTTGTTTTTAGCTTCCCAGTAGGAAATTTGTGAATCCCCATCTTGAAATATATTTATACCAGTCTCTCTTTCCAAGTCAGTTAGTCCAATAGCCACCAAGTAGCTATTTTACAAACTTTAAGTTGCTTGGAAAGACTAGAGATCTCTTCAAGAAAATTAGAGATACCAAGGGAACATTTCACGCAAAGATGGGCTTGATAAAGGACAGAAATTTTATGGACCTAACAGAAGCAGAAGATATTAAGAAGAGGTGGCAAGAATACATGGAAGAACTGTACAAAAAAGATCTTCATGACCCAGATAATCATGAAGATGTGATCACTCATCTAGAGCCAGACATCTTGGAATGTGAAGTCGAGTGGGCCTTAGAAAACATTGCTACAAACAAAGCGAGTGGAGGTGATGGAATTCCAGTTGAGCTCTTTCAAATCCTGCAAGATGATGCTGTGAAAGTGCTGCACTCAATATGCCAGCAAATTTGGAAAACTCAGCAGTGGCCACAGGTCTGGAAANAGGCATAGAAATAAAAAGATGGGAAAAATAATAACATTAGGAATGGTTGACTCAGAATGGTAAAATTATGGTTGATTTTCTATTTTTAATTTTTCTTCTTTAAATTATTTATGCTTTATAATTTTCTACTCTTTTATCATTAGGCATTTAAAAAAATAATTGTGAAATGCTGCCATTTTTCACAATGACCAGGAAAAACCTGGATTAGAAGGAATTCCACAATATTAAGGAGACAGGAATAACTGCTAAATAAACATTTCAGCAAGGTGTTTAACAGAGTCTGACAATTCGATGAGCAAATTTTCCTCATTAATTACATATTCATTAAACAGGAAAATTTTAATGTAAAGCACTAATGTAAGTAAAATGACCCAAATAATCCACTTATTGAACTTTGAATGATTTAAACATCAAAGAATTGAAGATATTTTTCCAACTACAGCTTTATTTAAAAACTTTAGCCCTGAAATCAAACACAAAATCTCAGGCCAGATAAATAGGTAAAGATATTACCACTTGGAGAATAATAATGAGAATAAAGTAAGGTTCCATGTAAATATATAGAAGATTACATATAATCCAAATATAGCTTTCAGAATGTAGCAAATTATGTTAAAAATGTCCAAACATGGAAGAAATAAAACTCAGTATCACCTTATTAAATTACCAGATGCAGCCTGCGGTGAACGCCAAGAGAAAACAATCAGGGCAGGGGTCATCCTTGACCCCTCATCTCAGACGACACGTCCACTGTGGAATCCCACTGGCTCTACCTCCCAGCACCCGTGACCCCCCAGTCCAACCCCCTCTGCTGTGTTCCTGCAACAGTCCCAGGCCCGGCTCCCCGCTTTCCCTCTCATCCCCATGCTCTTCCTCACCGCAAGTCCTTTTCTGCTGGATCTGGTCGCTTCTGGTGCTGACGGCTTCCCATCTGACACCAAGTCAAAACCAAAATCCTTGCAAAGACACGGCCGCCCAGGCCCCTGTGGTCTCTAGCTCACTTTTCTCCTGCTGGCCTCTGTCATCTGCAGCCCACGGCCTTCTAGTTGCTCACAGAGATCTGTGGGAGGTACTGCCACTCTGCACCCCACACGGCGTCTGCACTCGCTAGCACACTCCTTCCTAACACAGCTGCACTGTTCACTCCCTCACTCCTCTCCAGCCTGCTCGGATGTCACCGTCTCCATGAAGCCCTCCCTCAACCACTCTATTTACAACCGCAGGCCACTCAGCTCCATCGCTCATATCTGCTCTTTCTATTCCTCACAGCACCTAGCTTGCAGCACGTGTCTATTACTCACTCTCTGTCCCCAGTGAACGCTGTCACTGAACAGAAGCTCAATGAGAGCAGGATCTCTGCCCATTTTGTTCACTGAGGAGCTTAACTGGCACACGCATGTGTGTGTGTGCTAAGTTGCTTCAGTTGTGTCTGATTCTTTGTGACCCCATGGACTGTAGCCCACCAGGCTCCTCTGTCTGTGGAATTCTCCAGGCGAGAATACTGGAGTGGGTGGCCATGCCCTTCTCCAGGGGACCTTCTCGACCCAGGGATGAAACTTGCCTCTCTTACGTCTTCTGCAATGGCAGGCGGGTCCTATACAACTAGCACCCCCTGGGAAGGCCACACTCCCAGGTGTATGTGAGGAGCTGGCACAGTACACCTCGGCACACAGCACATACCAAACACGCGTGTGCTAAGTGACAAGAGTGGTACCAACGATAACCCACCTAAAAATAAATTCTAAACGTTCACTTCTCTCTTGTAAGACCAGTGATACTTGATGTCCGTACTGCGAAAGGTCATCNACCATATTTTGCTGGATGTTCTAATCTAGAAATGTACTTTAGAATATCTAGAAGAGAGTAGATGGTCTGCATGACCTTGAGTTTGCTTTGTTTGCTGGAAAATAGTTACCAGAGCTGCTTGTTTGGGAATCAGGATATCATTTTTGCAGTTTTACTTCTGCCTCTTGATTATGATTTTGACAAGTCCAATAAAATATTGGGAACTCATGCGTCTGAGTCTCAAAGGTTCTGCTTCCCAAACCTGCAGCTCATCACACTTACTCAAGAGCTTGTCCTGTGTCATGACCCCACGATTCTGGGCCAGAGAGTCCTATGTGCACTCCTGGAGTCTGGGTTCGATCAGCAGTTTGGGAAGTGAAGGTCTTCTCCACTCTGAGAGTCCGTGACTCTCTGGACTTTGCAGCTGCTGGATGAGATTTTCTGTCTCATCCTTAGCGCATCACCCATCACCAGTCACACCATTCTCAACATCACATGTATGTTTTTATGTAAAATGTTTTCTCGGTTAAGTGGTGATACAGTGCCTGTAGCAGGCTGCATGCAGTGGAGCATGGCGTCGTTTCTTATCATCACCTGAATCTGAAGACCCCAGAGGCAGCGGAGCCCGCAGACCGCTCCCTTTTGCCCAGTGCCTGAGGCGACACGCAACCCAGAGTTTTAGCGGCTAGTTGACAGGTCTGGGTTGCTGTGAACATGGCCCCACTCAATTCACTTCAGATCAGTTGTTACTCATCTATGCCTGGTGCTTCATGAAGGAACAAAAGCTGCCCTCAGCTCGGAGCCTGGGGCCACCCGGTGGAGCTCCAACAAGGCGTCCTGTCAGCCGGGTGCTCGTAGGCACGAATAAGGAATCTTCTAGACAAAGTATCTTGTCAATCTGCAGCTCGCGAATTTGCATAAATAGGATTTTTGATGTGATGCCTCAGAGCAGCCCCACATTTGCCTTGTCGGTGTGCCTTGCTAATCCGCAGAGAACTCTCAGGATATTAATAATGGCGCAGTGGGCCAAGCTTATTTCTAAACCAATGAGGCAGAGCTTATGGAAATGGCACAGTACGGGGCGGGGAGTATGGAAAAGAGGGAAGAAAAGGGATTCATTGCTTTTTTGTGTGTGTCCATAAAAGGACCAGAGATAGATTATTAACCATTTGTTGTCAGCTTCCAGATCCACGCACAAGGTTACGGTTTGAACCACACATGATTTAGAGGGAAAATGGACTGGGAAGTTTATCTAGTCAAATCTCTTCACTGTGAAAATGAGGAATGTGCTCTTCAGAGATGTGAAGTGATTTTTCCAAAATGACACAGCTAGCCAATAATAGATCCAAAAATACAGGATCATTTACATCGTGAAAATAGTAACAGGATACATTTCTCCTGTCAATTTCCAACTCTCTCTGTGAAAGGACTACTTTTTTTCCTTTCTCAGCTGTCATAAGTGCATAGTATCTGATGGTTTTCTAATTTAAGCATCAAATGCATTACCTTCTTGTAAATCATTTCCTCAGCAACTTAGGAAATGTGATACTCATGCCAGTGACTCAGTGGGCTTCTGAGACAGAGCAAAGATTGCTGACATGAAACTGAGAGGGACTCAAAGACAATGAAAGTTGTGATATGGAGGAGAAGCCCAAAGTTCTTCCAAATATGCACTTCTGGAAGAATACTGGGATTATCCGTTGTTCAACAGGGTACATTAGGAGAAAAAGACTCTGTGCAATGCTAAGTCTGAACTCTGGAGCGCTCACTGTGCAATGAACAGCACAATCGTTAGGTGCCTTAAACCAGGTAATCAGTGCAGTTCAGTTCAGTCGTGTCCGACTCTTTGCAACCCCATGAACCACAGCACACCAGGCCTCCCTGTCCATCACCAACTCNAGAGTGAAAAAGTTGGCTTAAAGCTCAACATTCAGAAAACAAAGATCATGGCATCTGGTCCCATCACTTCATGGGAAATAGATGGGGAAACAGTGGAAACAGTGTCAGACTTTCTATTTTGGGGCTCCAAAATCACTGCAGATGGCGACTGCAGCCATGAAATTAGAAGACGCTTATTCCTTGGAAGAAAATTTATGACCAACCTAGACAGTATATTCAAAAGTAGAGACATTACTTTGCCAACTAAGGTCCGTCTAGTCAAGGCTATGGTTTTTCCTGTGGTCATGTATGGATGTGAGAGTTGGACTGTGAAGAAGGCTGAGCGCCGAAGAATTGATTCTTTTGAACTGTGGTGTTGGAGATGACTCTTGAGACTTGGACTGCAAGGAGATCTAACCAGTCCATTCTTAAGGAGATCAACCTTGGGATTTCTTTGGAAGGAATGATGCTGAAGCTGAAACTCCAATACTGGCCACCTCATGCGAAGAGCTGACTAACTGGAAAAGACTCTGATGCTGGGAGGGATTGGGGGCAGGAGGAGAAGGGGAAAACCGAGGATGAGATGGCTCGATGGCCTCACGGGCTCGATGGACTTGAATCTGAGTGAACTCCGAGAGATGGTGATGAACAGGGAGGCCTGGCGTGCTGCGATTCATGGGGTCGCAAAGAGTTGGACATAACTGAGAGACTGAACTGATGGAACTGATACATTTAAAATTTTGAATATTTGGACTTACCTGATTGGCTAGTAGTTAAGAATCTGCCTTCCAATGCAGGGCACATAGGTTCAATCCCAGGTAGGGGAATTAAGATTGTACATGCCACAAGGCAACTAAATCTGTGCACCACAACTAGTGAACCTGTGCACTCTAGAGCCTATGCAGCATAACTAGAGAGCCTGTATGCTACAACTACTGAGCATTCACACTGTAGAGCACACCTGTGCTCTGCAACAAGAAAAACCCATGCATCACAACTAAAAAAAGCCCACGCACCATGCTGAAGAGCCAGAGCAGCCAAAATTTTTATAAAAATAATAAATAAAATATTTTTAGTATTATATAAACGAACTATACTGAGACTTCCTTGATGGCTTAAAGAAACCACCTTCAATGCAGAAGATGCAGTTTTGATTCTGAGATCAGGAAGATTCCCTGGAGAAGGAAATAGCAAGGCATTCCAGTATTCTTGACTGAGAAATCCCATGGACAGAGGAGTTGGTGGGCTACAGTTCAGGGGGTCATAAAAAGAGTTGGACTTAACTCAGGGATTAAACAGCAACAAACTACTAAAACAGCTGAAAACGGCTTCTATACAGTTCTTTGCAATTGACAATTACCAACAGAAGAATGGTCTTTGCATCAGAGACTGTTAAATGGCACCATGGAAGTGGACTTTCAGAAGGGTCTGCCTTCCTGCCCTACAAAGCTGTTAGCTGTGCATTTCTTTATATAGGCCTAATTCTAATTCTGTCTATAACTTATTAAATATATTTAGATACTGTACTGAATATATACATCCTGGTCCCTTTTCTCTGATGCTTTCACTGATAATTCAGGGTAAGTTATGTGTTTAGTGTATTTTTATAATCTTTTATGATTATAAGAAAATTAAGTATTTTTTATGACAGATTCAATGTACAGCTGTCTTTATTCAATTCATAAGGACTTTTGTTCTTGTATTATACATAATAAATGGAGAACTGATATAAAGCATAGCATATCCATATCCATATGTATAATAGATGTATACTGCATGCATAAGTATGGGTATGTACCCCATAGATTCCCTTCAAAGGAGAGCAGCCAGCTGAGAGCATCTTGTTGCCAATCCCTTCAGATTCACCTCAGTCCTGTCAATGATCAAGCAACAGTGGAACCAGGGCTTAGCCATTTCCACCCCAATGTGATCCTTTACAGGGATAACCTCTGCTCCCGTGCCTCTTGGGCAAACAGAGGACTCTGTTAGATCTGTATTGTTGTACCACAACTCCCTTGTTTGATCCTGTGCCTGCTGTTTTCCATTCAGATGTCACTCCCTAATGAACTTTCTGTACTCTTAACTCTGTCTCAACATTTGCTTCCTAAATTCAGACTTCAACTGCAATAGTAGAATTTAAAGTTCACCTTCCATTTTACTTTTCATTCTGAACTTCAATTTCTCACTAGAAATGTAGAGATCAAGGAGAAAATGCAGGATATTTCAGATGTCCTTGGAGGACTGCGATTATTGTTCATCCTCCTTGGTCCTCCTGTTTGTGTAAGGAAATGAAAAGTTTTCATAAATACAAATATCCTTTCTTGGTCTAAATTCATATACTGCAAAATAAGAGTAGACAATTTCAGGCCATTAAATTCAAATTTAAGAACTATGTTGTCTTTTTTCATTCAAAAGAAAAATCCAGCCTACGTTGCCAGCTTGGTAAAATAGACTGCTTCCTTCTAATTGGTCATTTTAATAAAACAAAGTGACTTGTAATCATATAAATGTCAGCTATTAAAAATGCTGCTTTAGTAATTGTTATACATGCCTGATCTAATGAACTCTTCTAGCTCTTTATGCTAAGAGATTCACTTGGTTCCTTTAAAGTCAATTCCATGAACCTTTAAACTTGCCAAATGATGTAAGTACCCTGTTTTAATGCTTCTAAAATTTAAACGCAAAATGTTTTTTTTTTAATTAAGTTAACTGTCTCAATAAGAAGTTTATAATTACCAAGGGCATGCAGTATAAAGGGAAAAATAGATAAAATACTGCTTTTGTAGAAAAACATAAAGTTGTTTACAGCCTTATTTCACTAACTGCTGAGATAATAAAAAATATACCAGCAAAATACTCAGGAAATACTCCCCTTCTTGGAATATATTTACACTCTAATTTCCTAAAACAGTTAAAGAATTCCCATGCTAACAATTTAAAAAGTGAATCTGAAATCCATACATCTACATTTATAACACAGTCCTGCAACTCACCTGTTGTACAAAAATGGCATTAATTTCTAAAGGAAGATAACTTTCTTAATAGGTGTGTGTGTGTGTGTGTGTGTGTGTGTGTGTGTGTGTGTGTGTGTCTTTCTTTCTTTTTTGGCCTATAAAAACTTATCTATAATGTACTGATTATTATGATCACCAAATAAAAATGATATAAAGGAAAAAACTTTGAACATTTAACAAGGTTTATGCTGGTATGGAATATTATTTTTTTCCAATATTATCAAATCTAGAAAACAGATTAGACTTATTTTGAGAAATATTATTAGGTATATTGTAAGGAAAATGGGAAAACTTGATATTACTATCAAGACATCATTATTACTTTAACTCAAACAGCTTGGACAGCTTGGAAAGTTGTACAGTGACTGTTACCCAAATCTTTCTACACATGGCATGCTGTCTGTCATGGAGTGTGCAACCAGACACTAGTCTTTGTGCCATATTCATTTGCTAAGTGACTCTGTATCTCTAAATTTAAAATATATATACCTGCATGTATTTGTGAAGAACTTCTGTGTTTTTATATATTATACTCTTGGCTTCCCAAGAGTATTATTACATTATTATAAGAGTATTATTACATTATTATATAATAATATACCCTTGGCTACCCAGTTGGTTCTACTGGTAAAGAACTTGAATGTCAATTCAGGAGACATAAGAGATATGGGTTGGGAAGATTCCCTGGAGAACCCACTCCATTGCTTTTGCCTGGGGAACCCCGTGAACAGAGGATCCTGGTGGGCTACAAGTCCATAGAGTCACAAAGTGTCAGATACAACTGAAGTGACTTAGCATGCATGCACACACATAATGTACTCTTACTCATATATGCATATAAATGTAAATTCTAGTCTTCCTTCTCCTTGTATCTTCCTTTTTTGTTTTATTTTTGATTAATGAATGCTACTTGTATTGAGTCTGTCGACTAAAAAAAAAAAGCACAATGTTAGAGTTGTGAGTTGAGCTTTATTTGGGTCTAAATGAGGACTGCAGCCTGGTAGACAGCACCTCATATAGCTCTAGGGAACTGCTCCAAAGAGATAGCGGGGGAAGATCAATATATGTCATTTTGATGAATGGGGAGTTCAAGCAATCAAGCATTTATCTTACAAAAATTTTTCTGCTGGTCATAAGAAGCTGATGTCATCATGAAGAGATTTGATGCTTTTCTAGATGTTTCAGGAGGGAAAGATTGGGATTATGAAATAAGTGTCTGAAAATATCTATCTGAAGACCTGTTCCATCAGTTTTCTTGGAGCACAAAGTGCCTAATTATCCATCCCGACCTCTCTTTAAGACATGTTGAAGGTCAACAGCTGCAGCAACAAAGGATTCAATCTCCTCAGAGGCAGATGGCAAATGCCCTTGGAAAGTTCCAAATTGCAGTTAATAGGGCCCTATTATGATAATAAATTCAACCACAATTTACGAGGCATTTCATGACCATTTCATTTCATGTTGCTAGGAAGATGCATTCCTTGTTTTGGAGAATATTTTGCTGATAAGCTAGTGAATGTGTGACTAGGTCCTAATAGTCAAAAATCTCTGGATACAAGGCTTCTAGTTATGGTCCAAGAAAATAGCCCCACTTATTACATCTTCCCATGTCTATAATTACAGTATTACAGTCATTGATTATACACAGAATTATCTATTTGATCAACTGCTGTGAGTCACCTAGTTATCATTATTTTCACCGGAAGCTTAGTTACATATTTGGTAATTGCAAAACAAAACAAAACAAAACAATTGTCTTGTAAAACAGATAAACTACAAATGAAATAATTAATGGAGTTGTAAGTAAATATTTTGCCCAAGAGCTTCCCATACCAAATTAGATTTTTTTTTTAAGTTCATTAAGACTAGGGAATAGGTAACTTAAGGCAGAAATCTGATTTTTCATATAGTTCAGCAAATGTGTTATATTAGAGGATACAAACACAACATTCAGTTTGAATTATAGCACAGGTGACTCCCTGAGATGCTGTAAGGACATCAAGGGCCTTGTGATTTTGTAGCAGTGTCTTTCTAAATATAAAAACTCAGAATTCATTAGGCTAATAGCCTGGTTATTCTCATTTAAAGTCTGTTGATTGAAAGTTGTTAAGACTTTGATATGGCCAATTGTATCCTCCAATCCGATTGAAAGCACAAACATAGCTGCTAGATGGTCATACCAATGGAATGAAGATCTCTTCAACCATCAGGCTTGTACCAATGGTAGATTGGCTGGGGTCACCTCTAATTTGTTATGTACATGCTCTTTAGTACATGGGAGTACCAGGATACACCTTTGTATCCATCCCATGATTAGCAGGTCATGAATTAGAACCACAAATCCACTGAATTTCATTAGATGCCATTAAGTGAATCTTTGGTCATTTGACTCAATCAATTCCATAGCAATCACTGTCTCTAAGGGTAATAATAGGTATGCATTGTTTATAAGGCAACCAGCTTAGTTTCCTAATGTTATTAGGTTATTCATTCTTAGTATGATTTAATCGTTCCCTACATGCCTGTGCTTAGTTGCTAAGTCATGTCTGACTGTTTGCAATTCCATGGACTGTAGGCCATTTTCCCCCAGTCTCCATGGGATTTTACAGGCAAGAATACTGGAGTGGGTTGTCATTTCCTTCTCTAGGGGATTTCTTGACCCAAGGATCAAAACTACATCTCCTCTGTCTTCTGCATTGCAAGCAGATTCTTTACCCACTGAGCTGGAGCTTTTAAATTTAAATGACATAGCCTGGTTTTAACCATATAGATTAATTTCATATTTGTGGGAATTTTCCTTTTAATGGATGAGAAGTTAGATTTTTATTCAGACTTAGCTCATTATTCTCACTGAGTTTAAGTGACTGTAAAAGAAAATTTATATCTATGGTCAGAGTCAGAGCTGGCATTATTAATTGGCCAGGTGAGAGGATCTCATCTAGTAATATCATGAGTACAGAACATGACTGAAATTTCTTCTAAAATAACTTTTCTAGGGACTATTCAATCAAAGCCTTGGAGGAGAGAAATCCACCAAGATAACCCACAAAGACTGGTCATAAGCCAACAATTGGAGTGATTTTTTAAATTAGCATAGGGTCATCAGTTCAGTTCAGTTCAATCACTCAGTCGTATTCGACTCTTTATGACCCTATGAATCGCAGCACACCAGGCCTCCTTGTCCATCACCAACTTCCAGAGTTCACTCAGACTCACGTCCATCGAGTCAGTGAGGCCATCCAGCCATCTCATCCTCTATAATCCCCACCTCCTGCTGCCCCCAATCCCTCTCAGCATCAGAGTCTTTTCTAATGAGTCAACTCTTCACATGAGGTGGCCAAAGTATTGGAGTTTCAGCTTTAGCATCATTCCCTCCAAAGAAACCCCAGGGCTGATCTTCTTCAGAATGGACTGGTTGGATCTCCTTGCAGTCCAAGGGACTCTCAAGAGTCTTCTCCAACACCATAGGTCAAAAGAATCAATTATTCTGCAATAAGCTTTCTTCACAGTCCAACTCTCACATCCATACATGACCACTGGAAAAACCATAGCTTTGACTAGATGGACTTTTGTTGGCAAAGTAATGTCTCTGCTTTTCAATATATCATCTGGATTGGTCATAACTTTTCTTCCAAGGAGTAAACATCTTTTAATTTCCTGGCTGCAATCAACATCTGCAGTCATTTTGGGGCTCCCCAAAATAAACTCTGACACTGTTTCCACTGTTTACCCATCTATTTCCCATGAAGTGGTGGGACCAGATGTCATGATCTTTGTTTTCTGAATGTTGAACTTTAAGCCAACTTTTTCACTCTCCTCTTTNGGTGGCCAAAGTACTGGAGTTTCAGCTTTAGCATCATTCCTTCCAAAGAAATCTCAGGGTTGATCTCCCAATTTACAGCAACAGATACAGAGGTCTAATAAGCAAAGAGACTCACCCAAGCTACCAAAATTAGAAAGTGGTAAAAAATTAAAGAAAAAAAAATTAAAGTTTCTCAGGCTCCTATTCAGATTCTTCTCACTGTACCACATTGTCCTGTTTCCACTCCTGAATCTTATTAGCATAAGTAGTGCAAGATCTGTGCTGTGTGCTTAGTTGCTCAGTCACGTCCGGCTCTTTGCAACCCCATGGACTATAGCCTGCCAGACTCCCTGTCCATGGGAATTCTCTATGCAAGAATACTGGAATGGGTTGCCATGCCCTCCTCCAGGGGATCTTCCCAACCCAGGAATCAAACTCAGGCCTGCCACCTTCCAGGAGGATTCTTTACCATCCTGGCCGCCAGTAAAGCCCAGTGCACGGTCTGAGGACTGCATTCTTCCTAGCAGTGCTTCTACACTCATAGTCTTCCCTGGACTTATTCAGCAATATATCTGGACATATCTTTTGGTGTTAAGTTCTATATGAACTAGTATCAGTCTTTCTCTCTTTTCATTCATCCATCAAATATATTTTGAGCATTTAACATTTTCATATGTTTTCCTAAGAGATGGGGGAGGTGTTACACAAGACAAAAAAGGTCACTGCTTTTGTTGTATGTGCCAGATAATATGTTAATTTCAGGGAGCAAAAGTTTATGGAATAAAAAAGGTTATATGGAAAGAGCAGATTGGGTGGGTAAAGTACTTGATTAACAAGGGAAGGTAGGGAAGTAACATCATGATTGAGAAAAGATTGGTGACAGGAACTAACTACACAAAGAGGCAGGGAAAAACCTGAGAATGCTAAGGCAGAAGAGAGCCTGGCAACTGAATGAAAAGAAAGAAAGCAAATGTTTCTGGAGTATAGTGAATATGGGAGCAGTAATCCAAGAAATATGCAAAATTATATCATGACTGCCAGTAATGAGTTTGACAAATCACTGGACTTATGCAGGGAAATGGCATGAGCTATATATATGCTTTATAATGGTCATTATATGAAGACTAAGTTTTAGAGTGTAAGGGCAGAAGCAGGGATACCAATTAAGAAGTGGTGAAAATAGTCTTAAAACAAGGTAATGGTGTCTTGAATTAGAGGTATAAAGTGGGAAAAAAAATGAGCAGATTCAAAATATTTATCAAAGGACTTGCTGATATCCTGAATGTTTTAAGTGAAGGGATGAAGGAAATCAAGAATAACTTTGGAGATTTTAACTGAGCAGTTGGATATGTTATCTGCCATTTAATGATCTAAAGAAGATTAATGAAGAGATGAATTGGAGATGGAGGGAGGAATAAGGACTTTATTCCAGATATGTTCTGTTTCAGAAGACTAGTATATATCAATGTGGAGACAAAAATTATGTAGTTAAATAAAAAGTTTTGAGTTTAGGAGAACTTGAGAAGATTTACAGGAAATTTTGTCTTGAGTACATGGGTTGTATTTTAAGCTGTCGCCTTGGATGGATTAGCAGTGGAGGGGGTGGAGAGACAAAGTAGAAATGCCCTGGGTTCAGCAATATTTAGCAGTTGGAAGACACTGAAATATCGACCAATATGCTGTGAAAAAAGTCAAGAAAAAGAAGGAGATGGCAACTGCATAAAACATTATTAAGAAGCTGAATAAGATGAAGACAGAGAAGTAGGGACAGAAATGATAGCAGATGGAAGGCTTTTTTATTCAAAATGTCACACTGAGTAAATGATGTTGTACTTCTTATTCCTGATAATTAATATTATAGAGAGTAATTTAAAATGTTATAAGCCCTCAATAAGTCAAAGATAAATTTAAACCATATGTTATTAAGTCAGCAATTCCAAAAAGATTGGAGAAAAAGACAGAGAAGTCATCCCAATCTTAAACTGCTGCAGAAGTTTGAACAGTGGGTGAATACTTTGGAACTGCCTGATAAACAGTTGAAATTCTCAATGGGCATGTCTGAAGTAGAATTAGCCAATCAAAGCAATGATTGGTGACACCAGTTGCAGCTTCAGGAGGACATGGGGAAATGGTGCTCATAGGAAGGGCTTAATGTAAATGAAACCTCATTTCTTTAACCTAAGGTTTTTCTGACATCATTTGTGAATGTTCTCAAGTATTTACCTTGAGTTACCAACATTCTAATTACTTCTTCCAGCTGGGAGGTGGAAATGCACTTGTAATATACAGCAAGTTCCCTACATACAAGTGAGTTCTGTTCCAAAACTGTGTTGGTGTGAATCCAAAAGCCTAAGTCCAATTTTGTTCCTAGGTGCAACAAAGTTAGCCTAGATATCCATCTAAAACAATCAGCTATATAGCACTGCACTGTAATAAGCGCACACACATAAACGTACATAAAAGAACAGACCTTGAAAAGCACAATAGTGCAGTACAATAGCTGCCACAGAGGGACTGGCATGCATATTTCCATCTTTGAAAATTCACAATGTAAATGTTTGTATGTAGGGAACTTACTGTATGGGAAATTTCCTAAAATGGCTTTGGTTAGATGAATAGTTGATACATTTCAATGGTGGAAAAATTAAGGAAAATAGTAATATATGTGAAATCAAATCAGTAGAAATCTTTGAGGCCCTGAGTTATTCTTATAGGTATTTTTAAACTTAAGGATTTATAGTAATTATTTAATATGAATAAGGAAAGTCAACTATTCCCACAACAATATATGTAAATGTATTAATGGATCAGTCTCTAATAGAGTCTTAAGATTTCTGATTCCCAGGTAATTATTTTTAAAATTTGCTTTTAAACCTAATTTTGGTATAGAATGTCAGACAGCATTACCCACCAGAAGAGCAACACAGTATGAGTAAAACTACACCATTAGTGAAAGTGAATATACAATCTTGTTCTACCAACATTTTTCATTTCATGAGGTAAATGGGATGGTTGTATCCACAGGAAACTACTAACTACTATTTTTCACATAAATGGAAACAGAAGTAGTTTTCTATTTCTTATAAAATTGAGAGCAATGGAATATTAAAAGAATGCCTTTAGCCTTTTATATTTTATTCAACCAATTTACACTGAGAGGTTAATACATATGAACTAAGTTTGCTCTTTTTAATCTTTAAATGGTTATTTAATTATGAATTACATATAGCAAATCTGGGTAAATGTTTAAAAAGACTTAATCTTTCCAGAATAAAGTTGCTTATATTAATGTATAAGTAAGACATTACTTTGCCGACTAAGGTCCGTCTACTCAAGGCTATGGTTTTTCCTGTGGTCATGGATGTGAGAGTTGGACTATGAAGAAGGCTGAGCNAAACAGCAGGTCCGGCCTCACTTCCGAGTCGGCCTAAGGGAAACGGTACCAGCTGCCCTGCGCCGACGCCCTCCAGCGCACGCACATCCTCGGAGGAAAAGAGCTCAAGTTCTGAGGGACGCCTCCGCGGTGATGACCCACACAGCCACGTGGCCCTCCTGCGGCCCCGGGGCCCCTGTCCTGTCTGCGCCGCTGTCTCAGCAGGCATGGCCTCCTGGCTCCTCTGGGCCAGCCCGAGTCATCCCAGACAAGACAAAGCCACCCTTTCGGCAATGACTGTGTTCTCTGCTGGCAGACTTTTGCGGGGACCCCCAGGGGCCTCCCAGAGGGGCAGAAGGTCCTGGAGGAGGCGGCCACAGGCGTCCCTGGCCAGCGCAGTCGGGGAGTGTGACCAGACTCCTCGCTCAGTCGATAGCCTCATCTCCCGTCCAGGACGTGCGTGTCAGGGCGGGCCGGGGAGGAAGACAGTCCTGCGTCTGACAAGTGTCCTCTCGGGGCCACTGCTCTGCAGGGAGAAGGCAGCAGCTGACCATTGCGACGGGACAAACCCGTCCCGCTTGCCTGCTGGGGCCCAGTCTCGGCTCGGCGGCGTTGCGGGGAGTGAGGCATGACTTCCCTCCCGCACTGACGCGTGGCCAGTAACCGTGGCTCTCAGGGCACGACGCCCTCTCGGGGGCTAGTCGGAGCCCACGCTGCAGAGCACCGAGGTCCTCGCCAGCCTCCGCTGCTCTAAACAGCACTGACACGAACAACTTCACAGACGCAGATAGAATCGTCAGGGTAAACTTGCCAAACCGGGATGTCTAGATTGAAAGATGCGGCTATTTTGGGGAGTCCTCATTTATAGACTCAACAATGCTCTCCGACTTGAGAATTTCCGTGGTCCCCAGCCAAGCACGGAAATGTGGATTTCATCACACCCTTGCCAGCTCAGGGAGTTACCGCTCTGTCTTTATTTCAGGAGGTTATCACAAACCCACGGTCTTCCCATTTGGGTACGTTGCTTCCAGGTGAAAACCCTCCAGAAAGCTGCTGTTGGGGGCTGGAGAACATGCCGTCAAATGTTTTCTCTCCTCTTTCTAGGGTGACTCGTTTCTCGGCCTTCAGTAGGAAGACAGCCACGGAACACGTGCCTGACGCGAACAGCGGTGCGTGGACAGCCGAGGCTGAGCGAGCCGGGAGTCCTGACTGCTGGGAGGACCTCTGTGAAAGCTCGACCACATCGCGTGCACCAAAAGGGGGCGTGACGGACCCTCCCATCCCAGGGCCCGCAGGTCTCCCCCCGACCTCTCGGCGCCTCGTGCTCCCCGACTCCCTCACTGCTCTGCGGGAAAGAGGAAGGCAGTTCCTCCATCAGTCCAGCTCAGTCGCTCAGCCGTGCCCGACTCTCCGCGACCCCGTGAATCGCAGCACGCCAGGCCTCCCTGTCCATCACCAACTCCCAGAGTTCNGAGTTTCTCATGATGTACTCTGCATACAAGTTAAATAATCAGGGTGATAACATACAGCCTTGACATACTCCTTTTCCTATTTGGATCCAGTCTGTTGTTCCATGTTCAGTTCTAACTGTTGCTTTCTGACCTACATATAGGTTTTTCAAAAGGCAGGTCAGGTGTTCTGATATTCCCATCTCTTTCAGAATTCTCCACAATATATTGTGATCCACACAGTCAAAGGCTTTGGCATAGTCAATAAAGCAGAGATAGATATTTTTCTGGAACTCTCTTGCTTGTTCAATGATCCAGCAGATGTTGACAGTTTGATCTCTGGTTCCTCTGCCTTTTATAAAATCAGCTTGAACATCAGGAAGTTCATGGTTCACGTATTGCTGAAACCTGGCTTGGAGAATTTTTAGCATTGATTTACTAGCACGTGAGATGAGTGCAATTGTGTGGTAGTTTGAGCATTCTTTGGCATTATCTTTCTTTGGGATTGAAATGAAAACTGACCTTTTCCTGTCCTGTGGCCACTGCTGAGTTTTCCAAATTTGCTACCTTATTGAGTGCAGCACTTTCACAGCATCATCTTTCAGGATTTGAAATAGTTCAACTCGGATTCCATCACCTCCACTAACTTTGTTCGTAGTGATGCTTTCTAAAGCCCACTGGAATTCACTTTCCATTATGTCTGGCTCTAGGTGAGTGATCACACCCTCGTGATTATCCGGGTCTTGAAGATCTTTTTTGTACAATTCTTCTGTGTATTCTTGCCACCCCTTCTTAATATCTTCTGCTTCTGTTATGTCCAGACCATTTCTGTCCTTTATCAAGCCCATTTCTGCATGAAATATTCCCTTGGTATCTCTAACTTTCTTAAAGAGATCTATAGTCTTTCCCGTTCTGTGGTTTTCCTCTATTTCTTTGCACTGATCACTGAGGAAGGGTTTCTTATTTCTTCTTGCTGTTCTTTGGAACTCTGCATTCAGATGCTTATATCTTTCGTTTTCTCCTTTGTTTTTTGCTTCTCTTCTTTTCACAGCTATTTGTAAGGCCTCTCCAGACAGCCATTTTGCTTTCTTGCATTTCTTTTATATGAGGATGATCTGGATCTCTGTCTCCTGTACAATGTCACAAACCTCATTCCATAGTTCATCAGGCACTGTATCTATCAAATCTAGTCCCTTAAATCTATTTTTCACTTCCGCTGTATAATCATAAGGGATTTGATTTAGGTCATACCTGAGTGGTCTAGTGGTTTGCCCTACTTTCTTCACTTTAATTCTGAATTTACAATAAGGAGTTCATGATCTGAGCCACAGTCAGCTCCTGATCTTAGTTTTGCTGACTTTATAGATCTTCTCTATCTTTGGCTGCAAAGAATATAATCAATCTGATTTTGGTATTGGCCATCTGGTGATGTCCATGTATAGAGTTTTCTCTTGTATTGTTGGAAAAGGATGTTTGCTATGACCAGTGTGTTCTCTTGGCAAAACTCTGTTATCCTTTGCCCTACTTCCTTGTGTACTCCAAGGCCAAATTTGCCTATTACTCCAGGTGTGTCTTCACTTCTTACTTTTGCATTCCAGTCCTCTTTAATGAAAAGGACATCTTTTTTGTGTGTTGGTTCTCGAAGGTCTTGTAGGTCTTCACAGAACCTTTCAGCTTCAGCTTCTTTAGCATTATCGGTTGCGGCATATACTTGGAATATTGTGGTCTTGAATGATTTGCCTTAGAAATGAACAGAGATCATTCTGTCATTTTTGAGATTGCAACCAAATACTGCATTTTGGACTCTTTGGTTGATGATGATGGCTACTCCATTTCTTCTGAGGATTCTTTCCCACAGTAGTAGATATAATGGTCATCTGAGTTAAATTCACACATTCCAGTCCATTTTGATTTGCTGATTCCTATAATGTCAATGTTAATTCTTGCCATCTCCTGTTTTACCACTTCCAGTTTGCCTTGATTCATAAACCTAACATTCCAGGATTCATGGACCTAATGTTTCTATGCAGTATTGCTCTTTACAGCATTGGACTTTGCTTCTATCATCAGCCACATCCACAACTGAATGTTGTTGTTACTTTGCCTCTGTCTCTTCATTCTTTCTGGAGTTATTTCTCCACTGATCTCCAGTAGCATATTGGGCACATACTGACCTGGGTAGTTCATCTTTCAGTGTCCTATATTTTTGTCTTTTCATACTGTTCATGAAGTTCTCAATGCAAGAATACTGAAGTGGTATGCCATTCCTTTCTCCATTGGACCATATTTTGTCAGAACGCTCCACCATGACTTATCCGTCTTGAATGGCCTTACACAGCACGGCTCATGGTTAGACAAGACTGTGGTCCACATAATCAGATAATAACAAGGATAAATAAGAAAGCCTTCTTAAGTTAATAATGTAAAGAAATAGAGGAAAACAATAGAGTGGGAAAGACTACAGTTCTCGTCAAGAAAATTGGTGATACCAAGGGAATATTTCATGAAAAGATGGGCACAATAAAGGACAAAAATGGAAAGAAAAAAACAGAAGCAGAAGGGATTAAGAAAAGGTGACAAGAATACAGAGAATTGTACAAAAATCTTTCTTAATGACCTGGATAACCATAATGATATGATTACTCACTTAGAGTCATACATCCTGGAGTGTGCAGTCAAGTGGGTCCTAGGAACAACTACTTTGTCCTAAAAGATGATGCTGTTAAACTGATGATTCAGTATGCCAGCATAATTGGAAACTCAACAGTAGCCACAAGACTGGAAGTCATCAGTTTTCATTCCAATCCTAGAGAAGGGTAATGCCAAAGAATGTTCAAACTACCACATAATTGTAATAATTTCACATGCTAGCAAAGCAATGCTCAAATCCCTCAAGTTAGGCTTCAACAATACGTGAACCATGAACTTCCAAATGTACAAGCTGGACTTAGAAAAAGAAGATGAATCAGAGATCAAATTGCCAACTTTCAGTGGATCATAGAAAACTCAAGGGAATTTCAGAAATCATCTACTTCTTCATTGATTAGTCTAAAGCCTTTGTGTGGGTCACAGCAAACTGTGGACAAAATTCCTAAAGAGATGGGAATACAAGGCATTTGCCTGCCTCCTGAGAAACCTATATGCAGTTCAAGAAACAACAATTAGAACCAGATATGGAACAGGAGACTGGTTCCAAATTGGGAAAGGAGTACATCAAGGCTGTATATTGTCACAGTGCTTGTTTAACTTATATGCAGAGTACATCGTGTTAAATATCAGGCTAGATGAACCACAGTCTGACATCAAGATAGCTGGGAGAAATATTCACAATCTCATATATACAGACGATACCACTTAACGGCAGAAAAGAAAGAGAATGTAAGGAGACTGTTGATGAAGGTGTAAGAGGAAAGTGAAAAAGCTTACTTAAAATTCAACATTCAAAAAACTTTGTTCATGGTATCTAGTCTCATCACATCAGGGAAAAAAGAGGGAAATAGTGACTGACTTTATTTTCTTGGGCTCCAAATCTACTGCAGACATTGATTGCAGCCATGAAATTAAAAGACATTTGATCCTTGGAAGAAAAACTATGGCAAACCTAGACAGCATATTAAAAAGTAGAAACATCACTTTTCCAATAAAGGTTCAAATAGTCAAAGGTGCTGTTTTTCTAGTAGTCATGTACAGATGTGAGAGTGCATCCATAAAAATGATTGAACTCTGAGGATTTGATGCTTTCAAACTGTGGTGCTGGAGAAGACACCTGAGAGTCTCTTGCACAGTAAGGACCTCAAATCAGTAATCCTAAAGGAAATCAACCCTGAATAGCCATTGAAAGGACTGATGTTGAGCCTGAACTTCCAATACTTTGGTCACTTGATTCAAAAAACTGACTCATGGGAAAACACACTGATCCTAGGAAAAATTGAGGGGAAGAGAAGGGGGCGACAGAGGATTAGATGGTTAGATAGTATCATTGACTCAGTGGACATGAGTTTAAGCAAATTCTGGGAGATAATGAGTGGTAGGGAAGGCTGGTGTGCTGGAGTCCACTGGGTCTCAAAGAATTCGACAGGACTGAGCAACTGAACAAGAACGCAAAACCCTCAACTCTCACATTATGCTTCTTTTTTTTGTCTACAACACCCAGAGTCCATAGTATAAATGCGGTTCACTCTTGGTCTTTTACATTCTATAGGTTTTGACAAATTTATATGGACATTTATTTACCTTTATCATGTCATACAGAGTAGTTTAAATGTCCTGAAATCTCTCTGTACTTTTTTTTTATTCCTCCTTCTCCCCTAATATCTGGCAACTATTAATCTTTTAACTGTCTTCATAGTTTTCCACTTCCAGAATGTCATATATTTTTAAATCATACAGTATATAGCCTTCTCAAATTGGGTTTTTCACTTAAAGTAATATGCATTTGAGCCTTCTCCATCTCTTTATGTGTCATGATAACTAATTTCTTTTTAACACTGAATAATATTCTGTTGTCTAGATGGACTGCAGTTTATTCATTTACCTACTGAAGAGCACCTTTGTTGCTTTAAGTTCTGAAAATTTTGAATAAAGCTGCTATAAGCATCAATATGCAGGACTTTGTGTTAATGTAAATTTTCAGCACTTTTGGGTAAATACAAAGGAATGCAATTTTTGGATTATATGGTAATAGATAATACTGTGTTCAATTTTGTAAGAAATCACCAAAATTGCTTCTTAAGTTGTTGTTGCATTTTACATTTCCACCAGAAATGAATGGCAGTCACTGTTGGTCCACTTGCCACTGTTCGATGTCTTCCGTGTTCTGATTTTGGACATTCTAATAGGAGTGTAATGGCATCTCATTGCTTTAATTTGAATTTCCCTGATGACATTTGATGTACAGCATCTTTTCATGTACTTATTTGCACCTGTATGCATTCTTTGTTGCATATCAGGAATTTTGCCCACTTTTAAACTGGGTTGTTTGTATTCTGTTGCGTTTTAAGAGTTCTTTTTATATTTTAGATAAGTTTGTTATAAGTTTGTTGTCTTTTGTAAATATTTTCTGCCAACACGTTATTTGTTTTGTTATCCTTTTGACAATGTCTTTCAAAAATTATGAATTTTTAATTATTAAAAAGTGAAACGTATAAATTTTTTTTTTTATTTCATGGCTTGTGCTGTATCTGAAAAGTCATTCTCATACCATGATTTTTTTTTTTTTTCTTATGTTATCATCTAGTAATCTTTTTTTTTTAATTNATCTCTATATATCTATATATATCTTAATTTATTCCAATAAGATGATAAGAAATCATTTCAAATGTAAGACTTCTTTACACATTTTTTAAAACTATAAAACTTAAAATTTTTTTCCCAAAATTGGTTCTGCTAATGGAAATTTTCTAATAAAATTTCAGTATCTTTTGAAACTTTAAATTGTTACTATAAGTAATATGTTCACAGTGAGTTCAGTGTATATAAGAATTGAACATATGCATTTTAACTGCATCAGCCTTTCTTTTTTGGAGTGGGGAAGTTTGTTTTTATTTGGTATACTATGCTTCTGTATATCAAATTCAGGTTTGAATTATGTGAAAACAAGTTATTTAAATAATGAGTTTTTTTGTTTTTCCCATTGGGAAGGATTACATTGATTTCTGAAGCTTTCTTATCACAAGGAATTCTGAACATGCAGGATTTGAACTTTCTCATGTAATAATTGTTCTGCTAGAAAACCCTTTCCTGTTCCTGGCTTGGGTTAGTATTTAGCTGTATTTTTAGTAACAGTCCTAACTCAGAGGCTATGTAAGCGCTGAGCGAAGATGGAGTCACAGGGTAAACTGGGCTTGCTTCCCACAGGGAGGGCTGGGAGTTGAGCAGGAAGGAAGGCCTGTTTGTCAGTGCAACTATGTCTGAATAGGCAGCAGGCGATACAATGTCTCCCTTGTACAAAGTAACTCTCTTAGTGAGTGCTCAGATATGTGAGGAAAGTGTTTGGGTAAGTGAAGGAGAAGCTTGGGGTATTTCAAAGAGATTCTTTTCATGTTTTTGTGGCATTTGGATTTCAGGGAGTGTACTATTTGTTGCAGCAAGTATTGGCTTTGTTTTCCGTGGCATTTTAGAATTTTTGAACAAGCTCTACTATCGGCAGTTTGGAACGTTTTACTTTCTAAAACTGTGAGCTTAATTTAAAAAAATACGATTTGTTTGTGATGAAAAGTTAATTTGTACTTCTTGAAATCAGTAAAAAATTAACTGTGGCATTCATTTTTAGGAATGGGTTTTTTCCCAGACTTAAAATCTTCTACTTTTTATTGTCATTTTCATTCTGAAGTCTGAGCCAACTACTGATCATGATGAAAACCACTTAAAGCTGATTACTGGTGTTTAAAATGTATAATGTTGATTTCAAGGATAATTTGCTTCTTTTAAAACATTGGGGCTGTTGTTACTTCAGTGACTGTGATGAAAAAGTTTTTTAAATTTACTTCAGTTTGAATAATATAAAGTTCAGTTTTCAACAAAAGAACTAGTCATTTTTCTTATGGAAATCCTGATTTTTTTGTGGTCAGCTAACATAAATGGCTGTTATTTTAGAATACCGCTTTTATATTTTCAGCAGCCTTTAATTATCAAGCTATAAGTAGTTAACTTTTAGAGTGTATGTACATGTTTCTAGTGTTTTGCTTTTGGATCTGTTTAGTGGAGTGTGACAATATGAACCGCTTTGACCGATCAGACAGAAATGTTCGACAGTCTCAAGAAGGATTTTGGAAAAGGCCACCCCAGAGGTGGAGTGGACAGGAACATTACCACCTTAGCCATCCTGACCACTATCATCACCATGGAAAAAGTGACTTGAGCAGGTGAGTCTAATTTAAAATATGTTTTCTCTCTCTTAACTAGTTTTGAATCGTAGTTCCCCCCTAACCTCTCAAAACTGTTTTTTGCCTTTATATTTAGAGGGACCGAAAAACATTTCAAGTTATGTGTGGTATTAATTGGAATAATATGTCTAATTCTTTTGTTTTGGCCTAAATTTTTTTTTTTTTAACTTTGTCATGAGGATAAGTATCTATGTCTGCTGTTTGAACTTTAAGTTCGATATTATTGTCTAGTTCTCATTTGGAAATGATCAGGTGTTTACTTTGTTAAAGTTTATTATGTTTCAGATATTAATGTGTTAAACTAGTGCAGAGTGATTTGTTTTCTTTTGTTCATATAATAAATTGAAATTTAAAAATTCCTCAAGTATGATGCTAGAATTCCTTTTCTTTTGAAGTATAACGTAGTCTTTAATTTGGTCAGACTGTATGTATAATGTGGCAATGCAGTCATTCAAAGCTGGGATCACACTCTGGCCTGGTACAGTGTAGCTTTGTTAGCTTAGATAATTTTTTAACCTCTTTCTACTTCAGTTTACCATCTGTAAAGCATACTTAATAATACCTTTCTCTCAGGCTCAAGAATCAGGGATAAATGTGCCTGGAGCAGTGTTTGACTTACTGTAGGCACCGAATGGCAGTTATTAATTTTTTTCCTTTTTATCCTCTCATCTCATTCCCCTAGGGATTTAAAGTCCTTTTGGAGCACATTATTAGTACAAATAGTAAAATTGGGATAAAGAAATAGTGGAAAGGGGGAAATATGAGGTGCTGTAGAGTTCTTGAAGAAAGAAAAAAATTTGTCTCTAAGATTCCTTGTAGCAAAAGAAAAGAACAAAAAGCAAAGAACAAAACTTGATCCATTATAAGATTTATAATGTACATGGATAAAGGATATGTTTCTCAGTTGATTTGCTTTTATGAGACAGAAACCTATAAGGGATTGCTTTGCATGAGTTTTTATAAGGAGAACACCTTGTGATGTAGTGGAGAGGTCTCAGACAGAATCCCACAGTAGAATTAATGATAAATTACTTAAACTCCATAAATAAAAAATGCTTTTTCATTTGTGTTCTTCAGTTCATGCTACAAAGAACTCTCGTCTGAGAAAAAGTAGTTATTCAAGTGAATCATTGGAGTTCTACAATGAACTCCAACTAAAGTTCCTTCTGTTGGTAAACTCTGATGCCAGGATGAAATTTATAGAGTATCTGGAAGTATATATGTGGTACATATCCTCCCAGACATTATTTTGGCTGTTCTGTTCCTTACATCTGGGCTTTTGATAAATAATGGACATCAGAGAGTTGGTCCTATCAGACAAGAATCTTATATAAAGATAGTCTTCATTGCTAATAATGACGATGATGCTTCCTTCATCTTTGATGGTTGGTTTGTAAGAAGATAAATTTAAGGTTAACTTATGAAAATTTAGAAACCTACCTAAAATGTGAACCTTGCTTATAAGATAAGATTTATTCAGNCGATGATGCTTCCTTCATCTTTGATGGTTGGTTTGTAAGAAGATAAATTTAAGGTTAACTTATGAAAATTTAGAAACCTACCTAAAATGTGAACCTTGCTTATAAGATAAGATTTATTCAGTCATTTAACAGGTATTTATTGAGAACATGTATGTTGAGTTCTAAACTCTTAAGCCGGAATGAATTTGGAGATGGTGTGAGAGGTGAAAGCTGTAGATTGGTAATGGCTTCTTGGAGCATTGTTTTGAGAAGGATAAAACAAATTATGTAGTGTGTAAGCTTAGTTGGAATCATTGCAGTTATCAGGTTGGTAGAAGATTCGTGTGCCTTTCCCATTCCATAAAAAGATGAGTAGTAAATATTTCCTGCTGCCAGGGTGTTTAGAGTATGGGAGAGAGAGGTATGTAGATAGTTATAATGCGGTAGTACAGTGTAATGATGATGAGTGCCTTGAAGTGATGTATATAGGACTCCAGGAGCATGCAATTTTTTGCTTAGGACAGTGGTGTATCAAGAAAGTTACTGTTGAACTGATAACTTGACTGTAGCAATTGCAGAGGATGAGTTTCTATATAGGGGCTTCCTGGTGCTCAGAGAAGGCAATGACACCCCACTCCAGTACTCTTGCCTGGAAAATCCCATGGANTTGCCATTTCTTCCTCCAGGGGATCTTCCTGAACCAAGAATAGAACTTGCATTTCTTTCACTGGTAGGCAGATTCTTTACCACTGAGCCACCTGGAAAGCCCCAAGAGAGTCTATAGATTTGTGGTTAATTCCACAATCAGTTAAGCTTAAGTAAACACAATTGTCCTTGAAAATGTGGGAGAGTTGCATCTGACCAACTGAAAGGCCTTAAAAACAATACTGAGGTTTCCTTAAGGAAGAAAAAATTCTGTCCCCATACCCTACTGGGTCTGTTTCTCTGAAGAGCCCTAACTGATGCAATTTCTACCTGCTGGAGTGATATTTGTAGTACATCAAAGGCAGATAACAATTAGAAAAGGAAGAGAAAAAGAAAATACCATGAAAAGTATCTGAAAACAAAATGCCATGGAACTCTTCCCCTCTTGACCTCACATTCTAGGGTTATTTTGATGCAAATCTCCTTCTAAAATTAAAAAGAAACCCTCTTTGGTAGGAGATGCCCATTAGAGTAGAGTAACTGATAGTCCTCGGGTCTCAGCTGCAGGGCAGGCAGCTGAGAATATGCTCCATTGCTATCACTAATGCTTGGACNAACAAAATTCTAGCAATCAGAATCCAACAACACATTAAAAAGATCATACACCATGACCAAGTGGGCTTTATCCCAGGGATGCAAGGATTCTTCAATATCCGCAAATCAATCAATGTAATTCACCACATTAACAAATTGAAAAATAAAAGTCATATGATTATCTCAATCGATGCAGAGAAGGCCTTTGACAAAATTCAACATCCATTTATGATAAAAACTCTCCAGAAAGCAGGAATAGAAGGAACATATCTCAACATAATAAAAGCTATATATGAGAAACCCACAGCAAACATTATCCTCAATGGTGAAAAATTGAAAGCATTTCCCCTAAAGTCTGGAACAAGACAAGGGTGCCCACTCTCACCGCTACTATTCAATATAGTTCTGGAAGTTTTGGCCACAGCAATCAGGGCAGAAAAAGAAATCAAAGGAATCCAAATTGGAAAAGAAGAAGTAAAACTCTCATCTAGTAATCTTATAGTTTTGTATTTTGCATTTAGGTCTGTGATCCACTTTAAAATAATTTTAAACACAATGCTTATGTTTAGGTTCCATTTTTTTTATTGTATGCATATATCCAGTTCCAGTGGGGCTTTCTAGGCAGCTCAGTGTTAAAAAACTCCAGTTGTCAATGTAGGAGCCACAGATCAATCCCTGGGTTAGGAAAAGCCCCTTGTAGAAGGAAATGGCAACCCATTCCTGTATTCTTGCCTGGGAAATTCAATTGACAGAGGAGCCTTGCAAGCTAGTGGGCTGCAGCCCATGGGGCCATGAAGAATTAGATATGATTGAACTGTGGTGTTGGAGAAGACTCTTGAGTCTTCTCAAGGGAGAAGAGGAGCATTAGACTAATTTTAACTTTAGAGTCCCTTGGACTACAAGGAGATCCAACCAGTCCATTCTGAAGGGGATCAGCCCTGGAGTTTCTTTGGAAGGACTGATGGTAAAGCTGAAACTCCATTACTTTGGCCACCTCATGAGAAGAGTTGACTTATTGGAAAATACTCTGATGTTGGGAGGGATTGGGGGCAGGAGAAGGGGATGACAGAGGATGAGATGCCTGGATGGTATCATTGACTCGATGGACGTGAGTCTGAGTGAACTCCGGGAGTTGGTGATGGCCAGGGAGGCCTGGCGTGCTGCGATTCATGGGGTCACAAAGAGTCAGACACGACTGAGCGACTGAACTGAATTTAACCGAACTGAACTGAACATGCACACACCCAGTTAGGGAAGTATTTGTTTAAAAGACCATTTTTATCCATTATATTGCCTTAGCCTTTGTCAAAAGTCAGTTGACTATACAAATGTAGGTCCACTTCTGGACTCTCCATTCTGATCTATTGCAGTATTTCATCAATACCACACCCTAAGAATTACTATAATTTTAAAATAAGTGCTAAAGTTAGGTAATATCACTCCTTTTACTTTGTTTTATTTCAGTATTGTGTTGACTATTCTGGATCTTTTGTCTCCCCATATAAATCAGTTTATATGATAACCACAAAATAGCATAGTGAGATTTGATTGAGATTGCATTAAACTATAGTTCAATAGTTAAGAAGAACTGACATCTTGACAGCATTCAATCTTCCTATGTAAGAACATGGAGCAGCTTTCATTTTACTTAGTCTTTCTTTTACTTATTTCATCAACTTTTTGTAATTTTCTTCATATAGCTCTTGTACATATTTTGTTATATTTACAACTAATATTTCATTTTTAGGGGAGCATTTGACTAATTTTAACTTGAGTAATTTTCATTGGGTAAAATATGCAGGGGCAACTTTAGGAGAAATTCAGAAACCAAAATAATTAAATAATGTTATCCATATGTCTTTTTTTATTGATATTCTATTTTAATTATTTTCCATATAAATATCTACTTTGCATAGTTATAATTGTATTTTATACACACTTTTGAACCCCATATTTAAAAACTGATTGATGTAAGTATTTTCTTTGTGACTATGTGGTCTTAATAACTAGCCTTATCAAAAAATGTAATATATATCATTATTCATTCCTATTGAAAATTGATTTTTTTCTTACTTATGATTGGAAAATTGGTTTTAAAGTTTGTAACTTACTAGGGAAAGTAGTATGAAAGAACTTGTATATGGCTACAAGTGTTCTGTTATTTTCTAAATATGTGACTTTCAGTGATTTCACAGCTTAATTGTGCCCTATTTTTCTCATTTGTAAAGTGGGTCCAAATAATACAACTGTCTTTTTCCTAGAGTGTCATGAAGGTTGACTCCATGGTTTATTTTAGTCCCTTAGACTACTGTAGAACATAGAATGTTTCTAAATATGTGGTATTAATTAAATATAATATTTACAAATATTTAGTAAAATGCTTAACAGATTTTAAATGTTAGATATATGGCTAAATCAACACCAGAAGATGTGAAGTCCACAAACTAAAATATCAGCCAAAAAACGCTGCAATAATTTTATGAAAATTCCAATGATAATGAAGCTGGTTTTCTTCTCTGTTAGCACTATAGTCAGAAAGTGAAGAGGAACTAAAAGGCCACTTGATGAAGTTGAAAGAGGAGAGTGAAAAAGCTGGCTTAAAATTCAACATTCAAAAAAATGAAGATCATGGCAAATAGATGGGAAAGCAATGGAAACAATGACAAACTTTTTTTTTCCTGGGCTCCGAAATTACTGCAGATCATGACTGCAGCCATAAAATTAAAAAATGCTTGTTCCTTGGAAGAAAAGCTATGGCTAACCTGGGCAGCATATTAAAAAACAGAGACATTACTTTGCCAACAGAGGTTTGTATAGTCAAAGCTAAGCTTTTTCCAGCAGTCAGGTACAGATATGATATCTGGACTATATAGAAGGCTGAGCACCAAAGAATTGATGCTCTCAAACTGTGGTGTTGTAGAAAACTCTTGAAAGCCCATTGGACTGCAAACCAGATTGACTGGTTTGTCAATCCTAAAGGAAATCAATCCTGAATATTCATTTTAAGAACTGATGTTGAAGCTGAAGCACCAATACTTTGGCCACCTGATGTAAAGAATCATCTCATTAGAAAAGGCCCTCATGCTAGGAAAGATTGAAGGCAGTATGAGAAAACAAGATAGTTGGATGCCATCACTGGCTCAATGAGCATGAATCTGAGCAAACTCTAGCAGATGATGAAGGACAGAGAAGCCTGGTGTGTTCGGTTCATGGGGTTGCAAAGAGTAGAACACGACTAAGTGAATGAATAACAACAAAAGCACTATAGTAAAAAATGAATGAACCACTCATGGGCTATTCAACTTTCCCCATTAAGCAGAAATTTCCTTTGATTCAGTTGATTTCTGACAACAATCTTTTGAATATTTACAAAAGTTTCTGAATGAGTAACCTACAGAAAATATTGCATGAAGACTGTATTTAAAAAATGCAGTTTGACCATTAAGAATTTACTATGTTTAGCAAAAAGCATAATATTCCCAAGTTTTCTATTCTTCTTTGTAATGAAATAGTAAGTGTTTATGCCAAAAAAGCCTATATCCTAGAAAGATGGAGATTTTATTTCAGAGTTCTCATGAATAAGCCATAAAGAACAGTTTTAGCTTACCCTTAGGGAAGCAAGAGCAACCTCAATTCTGTCTCTATCAATGAGATTTATGACCTGATTTTAAAAGGCAAAATTTAGAAAAATGCATTAAATATTAGTGAAATCTGCATTAAGAAAACTTCCTTGCAAGGAATAACCATATGTATGAACATATGTGCATATATAGATTTAATTTGATGGTTGCTTGACCATAAAGAGGTACAGAATATATATATATATATATAATATAAATAATCCTAATTTTTGTACCATATGTTAGTTTTTGCCTGTTATTGAACTTGTACTTTCAAGGATGTAGAAAAAAGGGAACTTTTCTGTGTTATTGATGAGAATGTTAATTGGTGGTACAGTCAGTACAGAAAACAGTATGGAGTTTCTCCCAAAATTAAAAATAGAATCACTATATGATCAACTTATTCCACTTTCTGGCATTTTTCTGAAGAAAAACAAAGCATTAATTCTAAAAATATATATATATGCACCTTTATGTTTACTGCAGGATTATTTATAATACTCAAGTTATCAGAGCAACCTTAGAGTTATCAATGGATGAATAAAAATGTAGTATGTATGTATATGTGTGTGTGAATATATATATATATATATATATATATATATATATAATGAGATATTAGTCATAAAAATCATGATATTTTGTTATTTGTGACAGTGTGGATAGATCTAGAGGATATTGTACTAGGTCAAGCAAGTCAAACAGAGAAAGATAAATACTGTGTGTTTTCACTTATATGTCAAATCCAAAAGAACACCGTAAACCTCAAACTCATTCATACAGATTGGTGGTTGCCAGAGGTGAGGGCTAGAGAATGGGTGAGGTGGGTGAAGGGGATCAAAAGGTACAAATAAACTTATTAAGAGATAAATAAGATCTGGAAATATAATACACTGTATGGTGACTACAGCTAATAACTCTGTGTTGCACATTGAAAGTTGGTAAGAAAGTAGATCTTAAAGGTTCTTATCAGAAGAAAAAACGTGTAACTAAATATGGTGATTAATGTTGGTCTTAAGATGATCATTTTGTAATATATACAAAAATCATATCATGTACATCAGAAACTAATATGTCAATTTTATCTCAATAATAAAAATCATTGCTTTTTAATTTTATGTAAAGGTGCAATATATATATATATATCTTTTTCAAATAAACTTTATAGTATTTAGTATTATTCACCATTGTAAATGTTTATTTATATTATTGTTATTATTACCATAATAATGAATTGCAAGTTTAATTAAAAAACTACAGGGGGAAATCTTTCCGTTCTGAGGTCATCTGCCCACAAAATATCGGCACTGAAAGAACACATATCTTGCTTTTTCCCCATTTATATTTCACCTTAATTCTTCTCTCCCCTGCCCTCCTCTTCCTAATAGCATAATAGAAGCTCCACCATGTCCATTCCTGCCCTGTCTGATGCACAGGAAAGGGGACAAGCTTGAGTCAGTCCTTCAGTGAGTGTGTTGATCTGACCAGATGAAACAGAATTTTCCTCTTGCAGCCCTATCAATAGCTACTCCAGAAATCAGGTGTCGTTATGTATACTTAGAGTCAAATATACAACACTATTTTTGGATGGATTGTCAGAAAGATTCTGGGCTTAGCAAAGAAGCAGATAATGAGTGGAAAAATCAAGGAGAGCCGGGTTGGAGTTAATTCATCTTTGTTAAGAATCTTCATGACAAAAATATTGGCAGCACCAGCTGTGAGATTATAGTTGAAGATGAAAGGAAGAAGCTCCTATTTTCATTCTCCTGGAGAAATAAGGACTAAAATGAATTTAACTGGTCGGGGAGGGAGGAAGTGAGCAAAACATTCTCTTCTGACAGATCAGATTTCTTCATAAAGTTGCAAATCTGATTTTCCACTTGCTCCTGGAAAAAACTGGAAACAGAGAGAGATGCAAATTATAAGTGCAGTAAGAATGAAAGTAAATCCAACAAAAAGCTCTCATTTTCTTTCATTCGTATCTCTTCATTTCTTAGCTCCTACTTCAGTATTTATTTCTATTATAATTCATGTAATTCTTAGCTGTGAAGATCAAACCATCAAGTCTTCATCCAAGCTAATGTGTCAAATGGGAATCTTTTTCTATCATCAGGATTTATATGTTCCCTCAGTTATAAACTGAATTAAAGTGGAAATCAACTGGACAAGAGTTGAGAGTACTTCTGTGTTGAAGGAAAACTATTGAATGCGTTAAAATCTCAGAATTTTAATAAAGGATTTTTCATGTTTAAAATGAAAGAATATAATTTTGATTTTATTTTGTATATATCTTTTTTAAAGTATCAAGTGAGTTCTATGGATCTAAGTTAATTTTTTGTGGGATAAATTATAATGAATATTAGATATATGGAGTGACTTCCTTTTTAATAGTTGCTGGTAGGTGTGGCCATGAAACTTATGAGAATACAGAGAGAAGATTCATAATCTAAATCATCTCCCTTTTTCCTGTCCCAAAATACTAGCTTCTTTTAAAATGTCAAATGCTGTTGTTATTGTTATCTTTCCTCTCTCAAAAGCAAAAGAGTTAATCTTGCTGCAGGTAGAGGTTGGCTATTTAGTACAACAAACAAATTAAATAAAAAAGAATATGGAAACTGCTATAAATTCTCCAAATATTTCTAGTCAGTATAACCAAAGGCTAAAATAATTCATCTTGTAAAGGTAATAACAAATTCAAATATTTAAGGCCATATATATAGCCAGGTTGCAACTACATTATATTTCATTAAAAGAAAAAAAATCTTATAAAATTTTACTAGATAAATCTAGTAAGATTTGGCTCTTTGTCCAATCAGAAAGAATCAAGACAAGTCTGATATTTGCCTATTATGACTTTCTATTTTTCTTTATAATCACTGAAAATAGATGTATCTTTACCTTAGTGTCATCTATGAGTAAATAATATCTAAAATCTAATGTTTACTGAATGCTGGGAGCCACCACAGGAGATCCCACCCATGACAAGGTCATATGGAAGAGAACACTTTAAAGGCTTCAGGACCCAAGAGGCTCCCTAGGATTTCTCAAGCATCTACCCCAAAACCAAAATCTGTCTGTTTTACTATTTCATGACTTTCACCAACTCCTCTAACATTAACAGGCGGCTATCCCCGACCACCTTTCTCTGGAGAAAATCAACTTAGGGCTATAGCTAATAAGTCTCCTGGACATGAGAAGAATATTTCAAATCAAACTCACTCTGTTAGCATTCTAGCTTGCTTGGCAGGTATATCCAGACTCTTGCAGCTACGCATATGATTATTTACAGTCTCGCAACTATGAGAGGCATGGGAAGCCTAAAACATAGAGCCTTTCAAAGAGTTAAAAGTTATTAGAGTATTGCTGGTGTAGGATTTCATTATTGGGCCAATGCTTGTTGCTAAGTTCCCATATCTCTTATCCACTGTGCAACTGGGAGTGTATTAGTTAACATAGTTTGAATGTAAGAAAAACAAGTGTACCCTTGAAATTAACCACATCAGACTTTTGAGCTAATTGGTTATTTCTTGTAACTCACTTCACCTTTGCTCTGTGAGAAATGTAACTTGTTTAATACTTTCTGATGCTGACATAGATTAAAAATATAAAGAAAAAACATTTCAAGGGAAAATAAATTTTCTGGTTGAGTAGCCTTTATCAAAAGAGGGTCATAAAATGTCCACAGGCCTCCAAGGCCAGAAGATAATGTACACAACATTGTCTATGGGAAAGGTTTGCAGAAAAAATCCTGGTTTTGATAAAGACAAAACAGATGTAATGTTTGGGCTGACTCTGTATGACTTTGCATCTTTCATTTCCCTCTATGTACAAGTAAAGGTATAAAAGACCCTTTTTAAAATAAAGTAAATGGGCCTCGCTCAAAGAAGCTTGGTCACCCTTAGTTTTTCTTTTTTTCTCTCTTACTTTCTTTTCCAGGTTGATCCTTGAAGCATGGAGGCTCCCTGCGTTCATTTATCTGCCCGGGTTTCTAAGACCTGAGCGGGAAGACGTTCTACATCTTCACTCCCTCGGGAGACCAGGGGGCCACCTGTGGCCTCCTGTCTCGGGGTTTTATTGGTTTCTATGTAAACCAAGGAATATCAGCCTCTTTCTCTCCTCTATTTTCTTATCTACAACATTCTTTCCTTATCTCTCTCTAAATCAATCGCTGACACTGTTTTTCCTAAAGGTTCCCCGGGATCCTGTGGGGGCTGGACCCCGGCAACTGAACACCCACTTTAGNTCAGCCTCTTTCTCTCCTCTATTTTCTTATCTACAACATTCTTTCCTTATCTCTCTCTAAATCAATCGCTGACACTGTTTTTCCTAAAGGTTCCCCGGGATCCTGTGGGGGCTGGACCCCGGCAACTGAACACCCACTTTAGATAGAGTTTTACAAGCACTATCTTACTTAAGTGAGAATGTTAGTCACTCAGTCGTGTCCAACTGTTTGCAACCCATGGACTGTCGCCCACCAGATTCCTCATGAAAGCTTAGAAGGTAGGTTCCATTTCTGTCACATTTGCATTACATATGATAAAACTGAGACTGAGCAGTGGTAGAGCTAAGGTTAGAAATCAGAATTTTCCAAACCCAGATGAAATTTGGATTACCACATATGTATCAATCCAGGCAGATCATCAGTGAATCTGTTTGTCTCTATCAATTTATCTATCATCTATCTGTTATCTCTTTAATATCTATCTGTCATTGATTTTCAAAGCATACATACAAAATTATGAGTATATTTATTATATATAAACAAATAAATGGTGTGTAGTTTGGGTTTCTATGTATGTGTTTTGTTTTCCATTTGACTGCAAAGGAACTTGTTACTGAATTTGCTTAGCTCTCTACAGTTAACTCATGTCACTCTTAAGATCAAATCTCATAACTATTGGTTAGAGTTATTTTCATTACAGGAGATGAAAGCATTTAAAATGGCTCAAGCAGAAAAAAACAGTAGTAAAATATTGCCTTATGAAGCTAAAAAGTCCACCAGTAACATGAGGGACAGCTTGATCCAGAAGCTTTACTGATGCCATCAGAACCATATCTCTTTTTATGTGGAGGTAACCTGGTTGCCTTTAGTAACAGGTTTTTAGGCTCTGAGGACAAATATAAAAGAAAACTTGCTTTTTCCCCCTATCTGATTCTCCTCACATCCTAGAACTAATTATATTGAATCAGACTTTGTTATGTGGCCATTCTCAAGTTGTCCTGTCCTAGGGAAATATTATGCTTTCCTTGTCCAAGTCTAGGTTATATATTTATTCCTGTAACTGGGATCATGAACATTAGTAGCTATTCAAATGAAATTCAGTAAATTATTATCATACAAAGTGGGATGGATATTATTTGACAAAACAAACAAACAAACAAACAAACAAACCTCAAAGTTACACTACAGTGTTCCCAAGAGTTCAAATATTTTGTGAGGGATATAGAATGCCTTAAGAAATTATGGCAAAACCTTTTTTTTTTTTTTTGGCCAAGTACTAAAGTATGACTTTTATGAATTACTTTTATAAATGATGGATGATGAAAATAAGATTTTCCATTATGGTTGATGATTAAAAATAAATACTTGATATTACTATAAAGAAGACTAAGACATTCTTAATTGAACTAAGAATCTAGACTGTCCTCCAACACAGAATTTTTTTCTGAGGGTCTTATGATGTGGAGAAAACAAATGGTAGATACCACAGCATTACATTTCCTAAATGATCTCATTACACTGTAACTGTCACATCAATACACTTCACAAGTTCTTAGAGTCATTACTTTCAGGATTTTTTTTTTTCCCGATCTGTATCTCTTCTGGAATATTGGTAATGTCTGAAATATGGGGCTAGTAAGATTATCAGTCTTCTTAACATAAGATTATTGGAAAACGAGTTCGGATAATCAGAAAATAAACATAATTTCCAACAACAGAAAAACTTTTGGAAACTGAAATCCTTCATGCCAACTCATGCCAATGCTTTAGTCACATCCTGCCTTATCTTCAGTGTTTGTAGGGTTGGAAAAACTTTTTCTGATCACTGACCTTAGAAAGATGTTCATGATTTAACCTTGTTTATTGTAAACAAAATTTCTAAGTGTCTGTTTGATTCTATCATTTTCAGATAATTAAAATTGTTTTTGGTCATTTTATGACTGTCATTAATGGTAGAAATTTTAAAAATTTACTTTCTTTCAGCTTTAATAAAATGTCATTAAATATAACATTATGTAAATTTAAATTATATAATTTGATTATTTTTATGTTCAAAGTGATGATTTTATATGAATACTTGTTGCAAGAAGACTATTACAATAAGTCAGTTAACACATTCATCACCTAATTACGATTTTATGTGTGTGGTGAATATTTAAGATCTACTCTCATATCAACTTTCAAGTATGTGTAGACACACCTCAGAGGTATGGTGGGTTTGGTTCTAGATTCCTGCATTAAAGCAAATATGTCAGTGAAGTGAATAATATGACTCTTTTGGTGCCCAAGTGAATATAAAAATTATGTTTGCACTATATTGTAGCTTATTAAATGTACAATAGTATTAACGCCTAAGAAAACAAAATGCTAACCAGTATCTAAAAATATAAGATTGTTACAAATCTTCAATTTATAAAATAATGTAATATCTGTGAAGTTCAGTAAGTGAAATACAATAAATTTAAGTCTCCCTGTCATCGAGTATTATTAACTAAAGTCACCATTGCTGTAAACTAGGTCCCCAGAATAAATTCATCTTATAACTATAAATTTGTACTTTGGGGCCAATATCCCCAATATCCCTTACCCTCACTCTTAGCTCTTGAAAACCACCATTCTACAATGTTCTTAGATTTTATATATGAGATCAAACAGTACTTATCTTTCTTTAATTTATTTCATTAAGAATAATATCTGCTAGGTCCATCTATGTTGTCACAAATGACAGGATTTAATTTAATAGTTGAGTGTGTATATATTATATATTTCTATATATAATACATTCTATACATTCCAGTATTATTATTAATATTACATTTTCTTTTTCCATAAATCCACCAATGGACACTTAGATTGCTTCCATTCTTTTCTATTTAGGGAATAATTCTGCAATTACTATGAGAGAATGCAGAATCTTTTCAAGATACTTGATTTCATTTCTTTCAAAAATGTATCTAGAAAGATTGCTAGATCACATAATAATTATTTTGATTTTTTGAGGAAAATTCATGCTGTTTTCCATACTGGTGGTACTGGTTGGTTTACATTCCCACCAATACCAACAATCCAGAAGGATTTCTTTTCATTCTCATCCTTGCCAACACTTACATCAAGCAAATTCAGTGGGGTCATTTTCCCAAGAACATTATTTTTAAACTTAATGATGTTTTTAATGTTTTTCCTTCCAGTTTTATTGACACACCTATTGACATACAGCACTGTATAAGTTTAAGATACATAGCATAAGATTTGATTCACATATGCCATGAAGCGACTATTACAAGTTTAGTGAACATTCATCATCTCATCTGGAGTTTTCCACGTGGCTCAGTGGTAAAGTATCTGTCTGCAATGCAAGGGACCTGGGTTCAATCCCTGAGTCAGAAAGATCCCCTGGAAAAGGAAATGGCAAACCACTACAGTATACTAGCCCAGGAAATCCCATGGACAGAGGAGGCTGGAGGGTGACAGTCCATAGGGTTGCAAAAGAGTCAGACACAACTTAGTAACCATACAACAACAACATCATCTCATATAGGTATAAAATTTAAAAGAAGCTTTTTTTTTCCTTGTAATGAGATAGTCTCTTAACTTTCTTATATAATGTGTTGTATAAGAAACATACAAAAGCTGTTTATTATATTTACCATATTGTACACTATATTCTTGGTGTTTATTTATCATTTATTATAACTGGAAGTTTATAACTTTTGACCCCTTCAACAAAATACTGCCCTTGCCCTCCATCTCTTGTAATCACAAATTTGATTGCATTTTCTATAATTTTGTTGAAAAAAAATCTGCAAACTATAAACATTGGAAAGGATGTGAAGGGGAATCTTCTTGCACTGTTGGTGAAGCTATAAACTGATACAGTGACTAGGAAAAATAGTATGGAGTTTTCTTAAAAAAAAAAAAAAACTAGGAATAAATTTGCCATATGACCCAGCAACCCACAACTGGGCATATACCTTGAAAAAAATCATTAAAAAAAAAAAAAAAAGTACCCCAGTGTTCATTGTAGCACTAATTACAATCACCAGAACATGAAAGTAACCTAGATGTCCTTTGACAGATGAAAGAATGAAGAAGATGTGGTATATATATATACAATGGAATATTACTCATCCAATAAAAGGAGTGAATTTGTGTCACTTGAACTGAGGTGGATGAACCTAGATCCTGTTGTAGAGAGTAAAGTATGTCAGAAAGAGAAAAACAAATATTGTATGCTAATGCATATATATGGAATGTAGCAAAAAGGTACCAGTAAACCAATTTAAAGGACGAGAATAACAGACACAGAACTAGAAGACAGTCTTTGCATACAGTGGGGAAAAAGATGGTGAGACAAATTGAGAGAGCAGAATTGACATATATACATTACCATGTGTAAAGTAGTAGCTAGTGGGAAGCTGCTATATAATACAGGGAGCCCAGTCTATTTCTGTGATGACCTAAAGGGGTTAGATGGGGGAGATGGGAGAGAGTATGTATACTTATGGCTGATTCATGCTTTTGTACAGCAGAAACCAACACAACGTTGTACAGCAATTATCTTCTAATTAATTTTTAATTGATTTATAACACTGTTAATGATTCAATATTTATATACGTTTCAAACTGATCATCGTGATAAGTTCATTCACAATAGGTCACCATACAAAATATATTATGCAGTTATTTACTATATTCTTCACACTGTATGTTTCATATCCATGCTATTTTTATTGTTTTTTAAACATAATACTATAACAAATTTAATAGAGTATAATATAGTGTAAGTATACCATTTATAACCAGAAACCCCCCAAAATTCTGTGACTTGTTTCATTGAATATTTACTTTATTGTAGTTGTGTGGAACTAAACTATCTCCTGGGTATCCAGTGAGGCTAACTGTTCTGTTTTGTGGTAGAAACATTAGAATTTTTGCATATAAATATCATCTATAAACAGAGACACTTCATCTTAGAGGAAAAATATTCAACTTTTGACACTGAGCAGGTGGTTAACTGTGAGATTTTCTTATGTGGTCTTTATTATGTTAAGGTATATTCCTTCTATGCACAACTTTTAAGAGTTTTTATTATGAAAGAATGCTGAATTTTGCCAAATGCTTTTTCTACATATATGGAAATGATCATATAAGTTATATCTCTCACTTGTTAATGTGGTATATTATAGTGATTAACTTGCAGATGTTGAACTATCCTTGAATCCCAGGGATTAATCCAACTTGACCATGGTGTATGATCCTTTTAATGTGCTGTTAAGTTCAGTTTGCTAGAATTTGCTAAAATATTTTACATTTACATTCATTAGGGATACTTTCCTCTAGTTTTCTTTTTGTTTTGGTATCAGAGTGATGCTGCCTTTGGGAGAAGAGGTCATATAGGTAAAGGGAAACTGTTCCTCTTACCCTCTTCAATGTATCCAATTTTGGATTTTTCTATTTGTTTATCTAACAGTGTGCTGGAATATCTGTGCTAGACTCCTGGATTTGCACAAAGAATCTCTTGTCTTTGTTCATCAATGTTCTTTAATGGGAAGATGGTAGGAAACTTGGTTCTGCTGTGCTGATGACATCACTCTTCATTACTAAAACAGATTAAAGCTAAGGCCTGCAAAACTTTGAAAACCAATTGATTAACTACAGGAGAGAAATGTATGTCACCAGAAGGTAAGCAATTAATGGAAGCCTTGACTAGGATGCTCCCACCTGAGGCATAAGAGTACAGGAAATTTCCTTATTAAAAAATAGATTATGTTTCTATTTTCATTGGGCATAAATTTACCACCATTTCAAAAATGAATAAAATAACTTTTCAATGTCTGGTTGTCTTTAGTTCTCTTAGAGTCTTTTTTGTGTTGGTTACATTTCTAAGCACTCAATACTATTAATAAAAGTAGCTGACTCTTATTGAATGTTCACCATGTACTATGCATTTTGCTAAGCGATTTTCAAGACTTTTTCACAGCCCAGAATCCTGAACAGAAATTCAAGTATGTGTATTGGCCTATTGGACGTCTTAGCTTGGTTATTTTTAAGGCCTCTTATCATCTTTAACTCCAAACTTCTTCTTCTGTATTTTCTGGGTTAGTAAATTGCATCCTTATCCATTTAGCTCCTCAATCTTGAATCTAGACATTATATTTAGCTGTTGTTATTTCTCTCCAACCAATAGCCTGGCAGGCTACAGTTCATGGGGTCGCAAAGAATGGACACAACTGAGTGACTAAGTATAGTACATCTTCAGACAAATTAAAAATGTGCTTCTGGCAATAGATTTTGAATATTGACATTTCTTGAAAGGAAAAAAGTAATCTTAATAGAAAAATCAGAAATTTATCAAACTTCCTAAAACTCATCTCAGTGTTTATTAATGCTACTTTTAATTAGACAAGAGGGCGCATTTAAGGCCTTAACAGGACTCAATTTTTGAATAATGTTGTTAAATAAAAATACTTGAATTTCTACATTTTATAAACCATATTTCTTTCAGTTTTATGTCAATAATAAACATTAAGTATTGTATCTCAGATACTATGGTAGGTATTTCACAGGTATTATCTCTAATTCACATCATCATGAAAGTTAGGTGTTATCCCCCAGTTTTATAGTGAAAAAGTTGGATTTAGAATGGACAGGTAATATCATTAGCTCTCTGCCTGCACGTTTCTGCCAGCTCACAGTGTTCACTCTGTGTGACAGGTGATAGGGCTTCTTCCTCTTCATATTCATCCTGATAAGACAGTTCCAACGCTCACTATGCATCAGAATTACATATATTGTTCCAAAATGCTTAAATTGGCTCTTGTGTAAACCTGAAGTGAAGCCCCAGCAGCTCAATAAGAAATCTATATGTTCCAACAGGATGCCCCACAGGGAAGATGCAGATCTCTAATTTGTGACAATCAGCGTAGCAGGGCTGCTTAAAGAAATGTGCAAGAGTTTCAGTCATTGTAATTGACAGAACTGAGATTCAGTGTAGGAACTGTTTTCTTTAGAATCAGCCATTACATTGGTCTGCAGCTAAATTTCCTTTTTTCAGAGCCTGGTTATGTTTCCAACTGGCCAAATGATATTATTTAGACAGAGTCCAGTATTCATAAAGCTATGGATAAAGTTTAAATAAAATGGTTCTCATAGTAAAATCATTTTGATCCAATAAACTGAATTGAAGAAATCAAATTTACTTAATAAAGCTTGGAAATAGCTAAGATGAATCGGGAGAATGCTACAACTATAACTTGTGGTGGATACTCCTTGAAAAGATGGCCTATTTTAATCCTCAGAATCTTTGATTTCTTTCCCTGAGATTTCCTTCCCTTAAGAGACCTACATCAGTGCTATTCCCCTTTGAGGGCACAGGAATACCCTGGATGCCCAGAAAGAATGCTGCAGCTAAGTAGGACCTGGATTAGCATAAAAGGAAATCCAATGTGCACAGTTTGTATAAGTTGCAGAAGAAATGCATAGGAAAGACAGTGAGAAAAGTTAATAAATCCTGTGGTACTTTAGTCAATGGAAAAGCAATATCTAAAAAACCAAAAGTGCCACCTTGCCTCAAAGGTAAAGGAATAACATTTTCCCTTAGTTTTAATTTACTAGAAAGTTTCCTTTAAAAAAATATTTTTCTTTTTAAACCAACCTTTCCACCCACCCTGCTGATTAGTCACCCTCTTCCACTTCCTCAATGCATCCTGGTCCGCTGAGAAACTGCTTGATGGACTGACTTTCCACTTGATGCCTTCTCACTTCATGCGAATTTCAATGACTCACAGTGACTACTTATTTTAACAATTCAGCATGAAACTAGTTCTGTAGTTACAGATGGATTGACTTTCTCCACATCATGGAATGTGATGGTGAGAATATGGTGTTAATAAAGCTAAATGTGTTTAACTTAATCAGCATTAGAGAAATAAGAGTACTCTTAAGGATTATTATTATTATTATTAAGCTCCCTTCTTCGATGCCTCAGATGATAGAGCAGAGGACTGTAGACGAATGTCCACGGTCACCCTTAGGTCGCTGGTTTGATTCTGTCTCGAAGGAGAGGGTCTTAATTTGACTTCCCTAGTGGCTCAGACAGTAAAGCATCTGACTATAATGTGGGAGACCCAGGTTCAGGCCCTGGGTTGGGAAGATCTCCTGGAGAAGGAAATAGCATCCTGCTCCAGTATTCTTGCCTGGAAAATCCCATGGACAGAGGAACCTGGTATTTTATAGTCCATGGGGTCACAAAGAGTTGGACACTACTGAGTGACTTCACTTTCTTTTCTTTAGGGATTGTATCTCTGACACCAGGGATGGAGAATGCCATGCATATAAGGTAAAGCCAAGATTGCCTTTGTCTCCTGATATCCATTCTCCATTCACTTTAGTCAGAACAAATAAGTACAAATAGAAAAAGCTTAGGACAGCATTTCCCAGCCTCCCTTGCAACAAAATGAGGACCTGTGCCCAAAGCTAGGGATGAGAGTAATAAGTTGGAAAGAGCCTGGGTACTTGAAGCTTCAAAGCAGGAGAGTTGAACCCTTCACTGCTTGTGTCCAGATTTCTCTGTGAGAAAGATATTAACTCTTGTCTTGTTTAAGCCTCTGTTATCTGTGGTCTTTGTCACTCAGGAGTGAACCAATTCTAATTGCTTTATAAGGCAAAAGCATAAATATCCCAATGACTGTTAATAAAACTGTTAGTTTTATTTAGAACTTATGTATCTTTATTATTATGAATGATGAAATGTTAAGCAAAATGCTTAATAAGTGAGCATTCAGGATTACATTTTGCATCAACTCTATTTAACAAAAAATTATTGTAGTCTGTCAGATTAAATTAAATGAGAACATATATAGGCTGGCTGATTAAGTACCAAGTATATAGTGAGACCATGTATGCTAAGTTGCTTCAGTCATGTCCAACTCATTGTGAAGCTATGGACCATAGCCCATGAGGCAAGAATACAGGAATAGATTGCCTTGCCCTCTTCCAGGTGATCATCCCTATTCAAGAATCGAACATTCATCTCTTACATCTCCTGCATTAGCAGGTGGATTCTTTACCACTAGCTTCCACTGGGGAAGCCCACATAGTGAGTGGTCAATAATAGTTATACTCTCCTCCTTCTAAATAACGGTACTGTGTTTCCTTTGTAAAGCTCTTGCTGATTATTTTTATTATAAATATCATTATAAGGTAATAAAATAGGGACTTTTCTTGAAATCTGCCCTACTATCAAAAAAAAAAAATCAGATATTCTGGTTATACTCCTTTAGTATAATTTTGTCTAAACACAAGTTATTTCAAAGTAGTAATTTTTCCCCCACCATACTACATGTTTGTACTGTAGTGAGTGCTGAGGAATTTATGATTTTGAACTGTGATGTTGGAGAAGATTCTAGAGAGTCCCTTGGACTGTAAGGAGTACAAAACAGTCCGTCCTAAAGGAAGGCAGTCCTGAATATTCATTGAGAGGACTGATGCTGAAGCTGAAGCTCCAGTACTTTAGCCACCTGATGCAAAGAGCAGACTCATTGGAAAAGACCCTGAGGCTGGGAAAGATAGAAGGCAGGAGGAGAAGGGGATGTCAGAGGATGAGATGGCAGGATGGAATCACTGACTTAATGGACATGAGTTTGAGCAAGCTCTGGGAGGTGGTGATGGACAGGGGAGACTGGCATGCTGCAGTCCATGAAGTCACAAAGCATCAGAAATGACTGAGCCACTGAACTGAATTGATACTATATGTTTATACTAGTGGCCCTCACTTTACCACGGCTCTTGGTAGCCATACACTCATGTCTTGATTGTCCCTTCCATTATGACACTGGGCTTGGCCAGCTGATTTACTTTGGCCTAAGAGACATTAGCAAACATGTGGCAAGCAGAAGACTAATATATGAGCACACTGGAGCTTGATCTTTTGAAATGATGCTGCTCTAAATGAGGACACTTGGATTAGCTTCCTCAAGCATGAGACATCACATGGAGAAAGAATACAGCTAAGTCCAGTCCCCAATAACTCCTCAGCAAGAAACAGCTGTTTATGTGAGTCTAGGTGGGATTATCAGAAGATCGAGAGTTATAAAAAATGATAAATTATCATAGTACTCCATTAGTAAGTTTTGGGATACTTTGTTACTCAGCCATAGATGACAGATTTATTCACACACAAGCTTCTTATATGTTGTTCAGTTGCTTAGGTGTGTCCAGCTGTTTCTGACCCAATGAACTATAGCACATCAGACTACCCTGTCCTTTACTAGCTCCCAGATTTTGCCAAAACTCATGCTCATTGAGTAGATGATGTCATTCAACCATCTGATATTCTGTCACCCCCTTCTCCTCTTACCCTCAATCTTTTCCAGCATCAGGATCTTTTCAAATGAGTCAGCTCTTTACAACAGGTGGCCAAAGTATTGGAACTTCAGAATCAGCATCAGTCCTTCTAATGAATATTAGTGTTGAATTACTTTAGGATTGACTGGTTTGATGTCCTTGATGTCCAAGGGACTCTCAAGAGTCCTCCAGCCCCACAATTCAAAAGAATCAATTCTTTGGCACTCAGCTTTCTTTAGGGTCCAACTCTCACATCCATACATGAATATTGGAAAAACCATGGCTTTGACTCTAGAGACCTCTGTCAGCACAGTAATGTCTCTACTTTTTAATATGCTGTCTAGGTTTGTAATGGCTTTTCTTCCAAAGAGCAAATGTCTTTCAATTTCAAGGCTGCTGTCATTATCCTCAGTGATTTTGGAGCCCAAGAAAATAAAGTCTATCACGGTTTCTGTATTTTCCCATCTCTTTGCCATTAAGTGATGAGTCCAGATGCCATGATATGAAGTTGAGTTTTAACCCAGCTTTTTCACTCTCCTCTGTCATTCTCATCAAGAAGCTCTTTAGCTCCTCTTCCACTTCTGCTATTACAGTGGTATCATCTTGCGTATCTGAGGTTGTTGATATTTCTTCCAGAAATTTTGATTCCAGCTTGTGAGTCATCCAACACACTATTTCATATGATGTACTCTGCATGTAAGTTAAGTAAGCAAGGTGACAATACTTTTTGCCCAATTTGGAACCAGTCCTTGTTTCATGTCTGATTCTAACTGTTGCTTCTTGAAATGCATAGAAGTTTCTCAGGAGGCAGGTAAGGTACTCTTGTATTCCTATCTCTTTAAGAATTTTCCACAGTTTATTGTGATCCACACAGTTAAAGGCTTTAGCATAGACAATGAAGTAGAAGTAGATGTTTTTTCTGGAATTCCCTTGCTTTTTCTATGATCCAACAGATATTAGCAATTTGATTACTTCTTCCTCTGCCTTTTCTAAATCGAGGTTGTACATCTGGAAATTTTCCAGTTCATGAACTGTTGAAGTCTAACTTGAAGGATTTGAGCATTATCTTGCTAGCATGTGAAATGAGTGCAATTGTGTGGTAGTTCCCTGGTGGCTCAGAGGTTAAACCATCTGCCTCCAATGCGGAAGACCTGGGTTGGGAAGATCCCTTAGAGAAGGAAATGGCAACCCACTCCAGTATTCTTGCCTGGGGTCACAAAGAGTCGGACACGACTGAGCGACTTCACCTTACCTCACCTTTAACATTCTTTGGTATTGCGCTTCTTTGGAATTAGAATGAAAACTGACGTTTTTCCAGTCTTGAGGTCACTACTGAATTTACTAAATTTGATGGCATATTGAGTGCAGCACTTTCACAGCATCATCTTTTAGGATTTGAAACAGATCAGCTGGAATTCCATCATCTCGTCTAGTTTTGTTCATAACAATGCTTCCTAAGGCCCATTTGACTTCACACTCCAGGATGTCTGGCTCTAGATGAGTGATCACACCATCTTGGTTATCCGGGTAATTAAGACATTTTTGAATAGTTTTTTTCTGTGTATTCTTGACATCTCTTCTTGATACCTTTTGCTCCTCTTAAGTGCATACCATTTTTGTCCTTTATTGTGCTCATCTTAATGAAATGTTCCCCCAGTAGCTCTAATTTTCTTAAAGAGATCACTCATCTTTTCCATTCTATTGTTTTTCTCTATTTCTTTGCATTAATCACTTAGGAAGACTTTCTTATCTCTCCTTGATATTCTTTGGAACTTTACATTCAGATGAGTATATTTTTCCTTTTCTCCTTTGCCTTTTGCATCTCTTCTTTTCTCATCTATTTGTAAGGCCTCCTTAGGCAACCATTTTGCCTTGTATTCCCCACCTCCCCCGCCTTGAGAATGGTTTCAGTTACTATCTCCTGTACAATATTATAAACCTCTGTCCATATTTCTTCAGGCACTCTGTTTATTAGACCTGCTGCTGCTGCTGCTGCTAAGTCACTTCAGTCATGTCCGACTCTGTGTGACCCCCATGGACAGCAGCCAACCAGGCTCCCCTGTCCCCTGGGATTCTCCAGGCATGAACGCTGGAGTGGGTCGCCATCTCCTTCTCCAATGCATGAAAGTGAAAAGTGAAAATGAAGTCGCTCAGCCATGTCTGACTCTTAGCGACCCCTTGGACTGCAGCCCACCAGGCTCCACCATCCATAGGATTTTCCAGACAAGAGTACTGGAGTGGTGTGCCATTGCCTTCTCCGTTATTAGACCTAATGCCTTGAATATATTTGTAACTTCCATTGTATAATTGTAAGGGACTTGATTTAGGTCATACCTGGACAGCCTAGCAGTTCTCCCTGCTGCTAAACTAAGTTGCTTCAGTCGTGTCCGACTCTGTGTGACCCCATAGATGGCAGCCCACCAGGGTCCCCCGACCCTGGGGTTCTCCAAGAAAGAACACTGGAGTGGGTTGCCGTTTCCTTCTCCAATGCATGAAAGTGAAAAGTGAAAGGGAGGTTGCTCAGTCGTGTTGGATTCTTCATGATCACATGGACTGCAGGCTCCTTTGTCCATGGGATTTTTCAGGCAAGAGTACTGGAGTGGGGTTCCATCACCTTCTCCGAGCAGTTCTCCCTACTTTCTTCAATTTAAGCCTGAATTTTGCAGTAAGGACACAGTCAACTCCAAGTCTTGTTTTTGCTAACTGTATGGAGTTTCTCCATCCTTGGCTGCACAAAATATAATCAATCTAAGTTGGTATTTACCATATTTTTATATGTGTATTATATATATATATATACATACATATATTTATAGAAAGTGAAATAAAAGCAAGGTAAGCTTTACTTTTATCCTTGTATGTTGACATAAACATAGCAAAAAATTTGCTCAACATTTTGTCTGATAGAAGAAATTAGAGGAAACAATAAATTATTAAATTTATGCACTGTGTAAGCTTTGACCAGTGACTATGCTTTTGTAAATGGCCTTAGGAGCCTATCCATATGATAGGACATCTTAAATGATAGAAAAATGTATTATAATAAATTTTAAGTACTTTCTATTTCAATTTCAGGAATTTTAGTGAAAGTTNGGAGTGGGTTGCCGTTTCCTTCTCCAATGCATGAAAGTGAAAAGTGAAAGGGAGGTTGCTCAGTCGTGTTGGATTCTTCATGATCACATGGACTGCAGGCTCCTTTGTCCATGGGATTTTTCAGGCAAGAGTACTGGAGTGGGGTTCCATCACCTTCTCCGAGCAGTTCTCCCTACTTTCTTCAATTTAAGCCTGAATTTTGCAGTAAGGACACAGTCAACTCCAAGTCTTGTTTTTGCTAACTGTATGGAGTTTCTCCATCCTTGGCTGCACAAAATATAATCAATCTAAGTTGGTATTTACCATATTTTTATATGTGTATTATATATATATATATACATACATATATTTATAGAAAGTGAAATAAAAGCAAGGTAAGCTTTACTTTTATCCTTGTATGTTGACATAAACATAGCAAAAAATTTGCTCAACATTTTGTCTGATAGAAGAAATTAGAGGAAACAATAAATTATTAAATTTATGCACTGTGTAAGCTTTGACCAGTGACTATGCTTTTGTAAATGGCCTTAGGAGCCTATCCATATGATAGGACATCTTAAATGATAGAAAAATGTATTATAATAAATTTTAAGTACTTTCTATTTCAATTTCAGGAATTTTAGTGAAAGTTAAAACCCAAAGTGGGAGGGAGAGAAAAAGAGAGAAAAAGACTGAGATTGTCATTCTTGTTAAATTTTTAAGAAGCAAAGAAATGAGCAGCCAATTGTACAACTCATCAGATTACTTCCTGTTTTCAAAGTGTCCCCTTTGGGTTGAAGAGAAGCAGAATTTTTCACCACAAAATATGCCTCTTTTGCATGTTGATTATTTTACCTGATTATTTTTAAGAAACACCACACAGGCAAAGCTTTTAAAACTAAGTAAAACGTATCCTTTTGAAAGAGATATTTGCATTTATAAAAAAGAAATCACTATTTGTAGTCTATCTCCTCCCTTTGGATCACAAGGAGAAGATGACTCTAGAAATGTTTGATCAATGAAGAATACAGTGATAAATTTGCATAACAACTTCACCCTTGTTTATTATGTTTTTCAAAGTCACCTGCTATACTAGCTTCTTCCTTCACACTGTCTCTCAAAATCTTCTTTATTTTTAAAATATATTTATTTTAAATGAAGGATAATTGCTTTACATAATTTTACTGTTTTCTGTCAAAACTCAACATGAATCAGCCATAGCTATACATATATCCCCTTCCTTTAGAACATCTGTCCTATCTCCCTCCCCATCCCAACCCTCCAGGCTGACACATGTTTCAGTTTCCTGAGACATATAGCAAATTCCCATTGGTTGTCTATTTTACATATGGTACTGGAATGGGTGAATTTAACTCAGATGACCATTATATCTAATACTGTGGGCAGGAATCCCTTAGAAGAAATGGAGTAGCCATCATGTCCAACAAAAGAGTCCAAAATGCAGTACTTGGATGCAATATCAAAAACAGAATTATCTCTGTTCTTTTCAAAGCAAACCATTCAATATCACAGTATTCCAAGTCTATGCCCCAACCAGTAATGCTAAAGAAGCTGAAGTTGAAAGGTTCTATGAAGACCTAAAAGAACTTTAAGAACAAACACCAAAAAAAAAAAATAAAATAAAATAAAATAAAAAAATAAAAAGATGTCCTTTTCATTATACGGGACTGGAATGCAAAAGTAGAAAGTCAAGAAACACCTGGGGTAATAGACAAATTTGACCTTGAAATAGGTCAAATGAAGCAGGCCAAAGGCTAATAGAGTTTTGCCAAAAAGACACACTGGTCATAGCAAATACCCTGTTCCAAAAACGCAAGAGAAAACTCCAAACATGGACATCACCAGATGGTCAACAATGAAGTCAGATTGATTATATTCTTTGCAGCCAAAGATGGAGAAGCTCTATACAGTCAGCAACAAAAGACCAGGAGCTGACTGTGACTCAGATCATGAACTCCTTATTGACAAATTCAGACAGAAATTGAAGAAAATATGGGGGGAAAATTGACCATTCAGGTATGACCTAAATCAAATCCCTTATGATTATACAGTAGAAGTGAGAAATAGATTTAAGGGACTAAATCTGATAGACAGAGTGGCTGACGAACTATGGGTGGAGGTTCGTGACATTGTACAAGAGACAGGGATCAAGACCATCCCCATGGAAAAGAAATGCAAAAAAGCAAAGTGGCTATCTGGAGAGGCCTTACAAATAGCTGTGAAAAGAAGAGAAGTGAAAAGCAAAAGAAAAAAGGAAAGATATAAGCATTTGAATGCAGTGTTCCAAAGAATAGTAAGGAGAGATAAGAAAGTTTTCCTCAGCAATCAATGGAAAGAAATGGAGGAAAATAACAGAATGGGAAACACTACAAATCTCTTCAAGAAAATTAGAGATATCAAGGGAACATTTCATGCAAAGATGGGCTCAATAAAGGACAGAAATGGTATGGACCTAACAGAAGCAGAAGATATTAAGAAGAGGTGGCAAGAATACACAGAGGAACAGTACAAAGAAGATCTTCATGACCCAGATAATCACNAGTGAACTCCGAGAGATGGTGACGAACAGGGAGGCCTGGCATGCTGCAATTCATGGGGTCACAAAGAGTTGGACATGACTGAGAGACTGAACTGAACTGATCTTGCATTTGTATAGTTATATAAATATTTCAGAAATTGTGTGAAATTCCTAAAATTCTGATATGCCTTGGTATAATATTAATCAGTCATGTTTCTAATTATTATATTACAATGTTGTGTGTCATGGAAATAAGTAAATTCTGTGTTAGCTGCATTGTAATGAACTCTCACTAAGTTTATAATCATGGCCATTTAAAATCTTTCACCATTTCCAGTTGTTATTTTACTCTGATGGTTTTGCAAAAGTGATCCTGCAAATATGTTTTATCTTCAAAGAAATTCATGGAAAGGACTCTAGCAGACACAGTTTTCTGAAAATTTTAAGATCATAAAACTGAACTGGTAAAAATTTCTAGAACTGAGGAAAAAATTGGTTTCATTCAGGATAAGAATTAATAACATGTGACCTAAATAACACATTTAATGTTTATGAGATTTGGTTTGAAACATTGCTGGTTCTTAATGTTTTATTTTTTTAGTTTTCTTTCTGCTGATCTGTGGGCTAAACAGAAAGCTTACCTGAACATACAACTGCGTTATCAGATAGATCAATTGCAAAGGATACTTTGACCCTGGCATGCAGAAATCTTTACTGGCTGTCTCCAGAATCAGAAATTGGTTTTTAATTTACTGCAACCATTAACTTTTGTTTTTTCTGTTATTTATGTAAAAGTTTCTTTTATTAAATGTCTGTCTCTATAATAATATAGGACTAACTTTGGGACCTTAACTGCATTACCACTTCCTGAAATTAGACACACGTGTTTAACTGAATTTAGCAGTTCTCTGGGCTGAGAGACTGGTTCAGTAAGCTCGGAAAGCTCAGTTTCCCAATTAAAAAACGTCTGGGGTACTCTTAAAAGCAGGACATAAGGGAAGCAGTATTTGTTCCCAAAGTGTGCCACTTTAGCATATTAGTTATTTTAAGATTCTTTCTTTTTTTTTTTAAGATTCTTAAATATATATTTTTAATTATTTATTTATGGTTGCATTGGGTCTTTGCTGGTGCATGAAGGCTTTTTCTAGCTGTGGGGAGTGAGGCTACTCATCACTGCAGTGCAAGGGCTTCTTGTGGTGGCCTCTCTGTTTGTAGAGCATGGGCTCTAGGCTTCAATAGTTGTGGCATATGGGCTTAGTTGCTCAGCAGCATTTGAGATCTTGGACCCAGCCAATTCTGCAAAACAGTCAGAACTGGCTTCATGTCTGCTCTTCCATCATGATAATCTGCCCTCTAAACCAAAGTTTTCTACCTTTTATATCTTGAAGTATATCTTAGAACATATAAAAACCAAGTATAAGTATCTTCTATCTTTAAGTGATATTTTTTCCATAATGTCAAAAATCTCTGCCCAGCAACAAACCATTATTTTTTATAATGCTATTTTACTTTTAAAACTATTTTATATTGAAATATAATCAATTAACAAGTTTGTGATAGTTTTAGGTGCACAGAAAGGGGACTCATGCACTTCCCTGGTGGCTCAGAGGTTAAAGCATCTGCCTGCAATGTGAGAGACCTGGGTTTGATCCTTGGTTCAGGAAGATCCTCTGGAGAAGGAAATGGCAACCCACTTCAGTATTCTTGCCTGGAGAGTCCCATGGACAGAGGAGCCTGGCTGGCTACAGTCCACGGGGTCGCAAAGAGTCGGACACGACTGAGCGACCTCACTTTCACTTTCATACATATACATGTATACATTATCCCTCGAACTCCCTTCCCATCNCCCATGGACAGAGGAGCCTGGCTGGCTACAGTCCACGGGGTCGCAAAGAGTCGGACACGACTGAGCGACCTCACTTTCACTTTCATACATATACATGTATACATTATCCCTCGAACTCCCTTCCCATCTAGGCTCTGCATAACTTTGAGCAGAGTTTCCGTGCTATGTAGTAGGTACTTGTGGGCTACCCACTTAACATACAGCAGTGTGTACATGTAGATCCCAAACTGCCTAACTCTCCCTTCCCCCATCCTTCCCCTCAGCAACCATAAGACTCCTGCTGTTTCTGTGCAAACTGTTCTTACCATGTGCAAAGCAAATGAACTCACTCTTAAAGAATGTCTTTCCCCTTGATTCAATCTTGCGATAACTCAGAAACTTTCAAAGTAAAGTGTGTTTTATTAAAATTTTGCTACTTTGCTAATTAATTTCTGATATCTATTTGAAGGATCTTAATATATACATATATATAATACTGTGGGTAAATACTGAGTCTGAAGACTAGAATTCCTGAATATTCTGGATGAGATGTAACATTGCCTGGTTATATGACTTGTAAGCAATGAATGGATATGATTTTTATTTTAAAACATGGTCTTAGTAATATTTTTGTTTTCTTTTAAAGGTTTTTGAAGAACTAAAGAAGATCACATATATGAATGAATGTGTTAATTGATATTAATGGCACCATGTAATTTAGAGTAAAACAATCAGATATCTGCAATTATAACTGAAAATTTCTTCCTTAAAACCTTCTCAATAGTCCTTAAATATTTACACATTATTAGTTTTGGACACTGTACACTGAAGGTAGTCCTTCGGATAGTGGGCTAAGAAATAAATACTCTTTCAATGCACTTGAGAGAATATTATTGAGGAGCAAACAAAAGCCCTTAAATCTGGAAAAATAAAGCCATGAGAAAAATAACACATTTTTGTAAAAGAATTTTCCAAAATCAGAATAGAGTTATTTGGCTTTTGAAAATGTTGCTTAAACATGATGTGAACTTTACTTAAAGTGACATTTGATCTGCCTCTCTACATTTCAGTTATATCTGCATTTTCTTCTAATAATTCTTGGCATTTGATAAGCAAACTGTCATTTTCACTGAATACTATTTTCTTTGTATAGCAAGCACTTTGGGAAAAAATAGCCTGGAATACACACAAAAAATCTTACAGACAACATTATTTGCATACCATCCATCTCACATTTGACTGCAAAACACTACTAGAATGATTTGCATGAAAAAAAAAATCTTTGTCTTTTAAGAGTTTATCTCCTTCTGTTGCTGTTTATCTGATGCTGGATAATGTCTTCAAGTGAGGGAGAAACGTCAAGAACAGATGAACCCTTCAACATAAGGATCCTGTTTTCATGCACATACCTCTAATAATTAAAACAGAGAAGTAGAAAAATCATACACAAATTATCTGACAAAATCCAACAGACTTATTCAAGAATAAACAGGTTTCATATTTAGATTTAACATTATCTGTGTTATTTTGATCAGTAAAACACTATGTGGCCCTGATACTGGTGATTTCCAATGAAGTGTTTTAGGCTTCCTGAACTCCTCCTGTTCAAAGAAGCTGAGGAGACTCTCAGCATAATTGTTTGCTTTCAGAGTTTACTTTGCAAACATTTGTTGCATTTGAAGATGCAAGTGTGTGGTATCTGCATACAGGAAGCCTAGGTAGTTAACAGTGGACAATTATCAATAGGCCTGTGGTCATACCCCAATATGCAGGTCAAGAAGCAACAGTTAGAATTGGACATAGAACAACAGACTGGATCCAAATAGGAAAAGGAGTACGTCAAAGCTGTATATTGTCACCCTGCTTATTTAACTTATGTGCTGAGTACATCACGAGAAACCCTGGACTGGAAGAAACACAAGCTGGAATCAAGATTGCCAGGAGAAATATCAACGACCTCAGATATGCAGATGACATCACCCTTATGGCAGAAAATGAAGAGGAACTAAAAAGTCTCTTGATGAAAGTGAAAGAGGAAAGTGAAAAAGTTGGCTTAAAGCTAAACATTCAGAAAACAAAGATCATGGCATCCAGTCCCATCACTTCATGGGAAATAGACAGGGAAACAGTGGAAACAGTGTCAGACTTTATATTTTGGGGCTCCAAAATCACTGCAGATGGTGACTGCAGCCATGAAATTAAAAGACGTTTACTCCTTGGAAGAAAAGTTATGACCAATCTAGATAGCATATTGAAAAGCAGAGACATTACTTTTCTGACTAAGGTCCATCTAGTCAAGGCTATGGTTTTTCCTGTGGTCATGTATGGATGTGAGAGGTGGACTGTGAAGAAGGCTGAGCGCCAAAGAATTGATGCTTTTGAACNACGTTTACTCCTTGGAAGAAAAGTTATGACCAATCTAGATAGCATATTGAAAAGCAGAGACATTACTTTTCTGACTAAGGTCCATCTAGTCAAGGCTATGGTTTTTCCAGTAGTCATGTATGGATGTGAGAATTGGACTGTCAAGTAGGCTGAGCGCCAAAGAATTGATGCTTTTGAACTGTGGTGTTGGAGAAGACTCTTGAGAGTCCCTTGGCCTGCAAGGAGATCCAACCAGTCCATTCTGAAGGAGATCAGCCCTGGGATTTCTTTGGAAGGAATGATGCTAAAGCTGAAGCTCCAGTACTTTGGCCACCTCATGCGAAGAGTTGACTCACTGGAAAATACTCTGATACTGGGAGGGATTGGGGGCAGGAGAAGAAAGGGACGACCGAGGATGAGATGGCTGAATGGCATCACTGGCTCGATGGGCATGAGTCTGAGTGAACTCCGGGAGTTGGTGATGGACAGGGAGGCCTGGCGTGCTGCAATTCATGGGGTCACAAAGAGTCAGACACGACTGAGCGACTAAATAGAATTGAACTACCTAGGGTTAAGGCATATGAACCAGGGCTTAACTTTGATTGTATCTTTCTTTTCTTTTGTTCAGACTAGTTTCAAGGAATTTGCGGAGGTGGGTTTAGGCATGCATACTTACGATATATAAGGTTTTCGGAAAACCTGGTCAGGGTCCTTGGCTAAGAGCAGACTCTGCCCTGGGCCAGCCAGTGTAATAAACTGAACTCGACTATCTGCATTGTCCTTCTGAGTGAGTTTGTTTCCCGGAATGCGCGGTGACAACATTTGGTGCATTGGCCGAGAAACTCCTCACTTTGAGGAGACAAGTCCCATTTGGGACTACTCTGAAGCCTTGAGGCTCAAATCTTCTAGAGAGGGGAAGGCGCCTAGCCCTTCTGGAAGGATTCTGCTTCTCAATGCCCTGACCTTTCATGTTAGCAGGTAATGGACGGCAGCAGGGGAACTGAGCGCTCAGGTGAGGAGGAACCCACCCAGTAGGGTGGAAGAGGGGGCCTAATCATCCCCCTGGGAGGGATTAGAATAGGCACAGACCCACAGGAGCCTCGAATAGGCAGGTAGCAACGATTGCTTGGTACACAGGTTGACAAGCATGTTAAAACTTAGGAAGGAAATTTGTGAAGGTCATTTATGAGGTGTTGTCCACGCCATTTTGGGGAAAATTATTACCAAGCAATTGCCAGGGGATTTTTAGGAGAAGAAACTTGGTTTTTGTGTGCTCGTGTTCTGCCCTCCCCAAGGAGGTGTCCCATCTGCTATGAAATTCTTGACCCCCTCAGAGTTGTCAGGTTAGGAGGAGTGGGATACATAAGTGAGTATGAATTGGCTTTTCCGGAGACGGCCTGGGACCTGGGGTATTTAACCCATATGTATTCTCATCCGCATCTGATCAGGCCCACCAAGGAAGAATGGACTTTAAAAGTTAAGGGAGAAACAGTCTTGGATCACATGGTGTTCTGGTTCAGCCGTGCTGACCGGCAGGTGAAAAGACTCCAATCCTCTTTCTCCCCCTGGGATCTGGCAGATAAGGCTCTTCTCATCCCAATTAGGAAGGAAGCAGAATGGCAATTTAAGTGTCATTTAGTGGAAATATACTGAGAACTTCGTAGACAAAATGAAAAGGGAAAGTAGAACAAGGTCCGAGAAGGTAAACAAAATGGGGGGAAGTGAATCTAAGGCAACTGTATTGGAGTGCATGATTAAAAATTTAGAGAAGGGATTTTGAGGAGACCATGGGATGAAAATTAAGCCTAACTGCCACCACATACTCTGTGAGGTCGAATGGCCCCCTATGGGAGTGTTATAGTCACCAGAGAACACCATGAACTTCTGTGACTATAAAGTAGTCACAGAAGAGCCAGGACATCTGGATCAATATCCATATATTGACTCATGGCTAGGGTTAGCTCAAGATCCTCCTAACTGGACACGGTTCTGTATCTAGAAGGAAAAGGGGAAAATATTAATGGCACAAAAATTGACTGATGATAAAAAAGGAAATTTTACAGGATTTGGACAGAGATGACCTGACCCCTCCCCCATACTGAATAGTTAAGCACCTGTGATTCACCAGTGCTCCACCAGGACCAGAGGCCGCCTTAATGCCCGATCCAGGGCCAGGTGAAGTTCCTGCAGCAGCCACTGCTCTTCCATCAGCTCTCCCGGAGTTCACACAGCTGCCGTTTTGGCAGGCTCTGATCCCAGAGATGGAGACCTCTGGTCAATGCCCCCAGAATTCCACTTCAGCTGGACCTCCTAGATTGTATCCACCTCTCCTGGTGAGTACTGATGTGGAGGGGGAAGAAAACAGAGCAATTAGACAGAGGCTGTGCTCCACCAAGGAACATAGGGGAAGAACTCCACTACAGATGCTCCAGTTCAGGATGCAGTCTCCAGTTCAGGATGCATGGGGCACTACCATCAGCCCCCTGTAGCCTATTATTACGAGCCATTTTCCTCTACAGATATATTAAACTGGCAGAGACACACTCCACTGTACTCGGGGGAGCCACAAGCCATGATTAGGCTAATGGAGACTATTTTTCGTACCCACCACCCTGCATAGGATGACATGATCCAACTATTAATCTACCTTTTCTGCACTGAGGAAAGGCACAGGGTCCTAACTGAGACCAGAAAATGGTTAAGAGAAATGGCAACAGAAGGTACTGCAAATCCGCAGCGGTGGACAGAACTAGCCACCCCCAATAAGAGGCCCAATTGGGACTGTAACACAGAAGAAGGGAGGGACCACCTGGAGAGATATCAGGTGACTATTTTACAAGGTTTCAAGAGGGGGGCCCAAAAAGCTATAGTATCGCAAAACCCTCTGAAGTGATTCAAAGGTAAAGCGAATCACCCTCTGAGTTCTGAGAAAGACTGTGTGAGGCCTATAGACTTTATACACCAATAGACCCAGCCAGAGGCTGCTGGGTCTCAGATGGTGATAAATGTAGTCTTTATGTCTTTAGCCTACCTTGAAAATGTCAGATGGGGGTACACCAAGTGATTCATGAATTTTTATACATCCTTGAATGCCCAGTACCTTTGTTATGAAGAGACTTTCTGTCTAAACTGGGGGCACAAGTGACCTTTCCCCCCACAAAAGACCCATTGCTCGAGTGGGCTCAACCACCTATTTACTCTTCCTCTCAGTAACCCCTCAAGATGAATGGAAGTTTCACGATCTCCCGGAAAGGAAACCAGATGGGCTAAACAATGAAGAGAGAGAGTTAACTAAACAATTCTCTGAGGTTTGGACAGAAGACAACCCCCCACCTCCCACCAGGCTTGCAAAACAAGTCCTACTGGTAATAGAACTCCAACCGGTACAATTACATCAGCACCCGCCTTGAGCCCGCCAGACCTTGGTAAGCCATTTACTCTTTACATGACTGAAAAGGACAAGGTGGCTATGGGAGTGTTGTCCCAGATTATGGGGATATGGGACAGACCAGTGGCTTATCTCTAATCAGCTGGACAGTGCTGCCACTGGGTGGCTGGGATGCTTACGGGCAGTTGCTGCAGTTGCCTTACTGGTCCGGGAGACAACCAAGCTGACTTTGGGCCAGGATTTGTTCATAAAAGTCCCGCATGAGGTCCACACTCTCCCGCAAGGGGACCCTCATAAATGGCTGTCAACATCCCAGATTACTCAATACCAGGGACTGTTATGTGAGAACCCCCATGTTACTACTGAGCCTTGTCAGGCCCTAAATCTGGCCACTCTCTTTCTTGTGGGAGAAGATGGACCCTCACATGATTTCCAGGAAATATGCCAGCAGACCTGACTTGAGAGACCAGCCAATCCCAGACCCAGATTTTGTCCTGTACACCAATGGCACCAGCCTGGTGAAACAAGGACAATGACTGTTGGGATATGCAGTAGTCATGGAAGAAACCATCATTGAGGCTAGCTCTCTGCCATCACATTGGTCCGCTCAACAGCCCGAACTATATGCTCTAATCCAGGCCCTCCAGCTGTCAAAAGGTAAGAAGACAGACATTTACACAGACTCCAGGTATGCTTTTGCCACAACACAGGACTCTGTATAAGGAGAGAGGTCTTTTACAGCTAGTGGAAAAGATATTAAANATTGAGGCTAGCTCTCTGCCATCACATTGGTCCGCTCAACAGCCCGAACTATATGCTCTAATCCAGGCCCTCCAGCTGTCAAAAGGTAAGAAGACAGACATTTACACAGACTCCAGGTATGCTTTTGCCACAACACAGGACTCTGTATAAGGAGAGAGGTCTTTTACAGCTAGTGGAAAAGATATTAAAAATAAGGAAGAAATTAAGACCTTTTAGATGCTACCTGGGAACCAGAAAGGGTTGCAGTCATACACTGCTGAGGACGTAAAAAAGAGGACACCCTGTGGGCTCAGGGAACAGACTGGTAGATAAGACCACTAAACAAGCAGCCGAGAGTTTGGGGGTGACAAGTGAAGCCCCTATTAAAGCTCTCATATTGGCAGAGCTACCTGAGCTAATGCTGCTGCTGCTGCTGCTAAGTCACTTCAGTTGTGTCCGACTCTGTGCAACCGCATACATGGCAGCCCACCAGGCTCCCACGTCCCTGGGATTCTCCAGGCAAGAACGCTGGAGTGGGTTGCCATTTCCTTTACCAATGCATGAAAGCGAACATTGAAAGTGAAGTCGCTCAGTCATGTCCAACCCTTTGCGACCCCATAAACGGCAGCCCACCAGACTCCTTTATCCATGGGATTTTACAGGTAAGAGTACTGGAGTGGGGTGCCATCGCCCATTGGAAGGGTGCATATACTATTGTTCTAACCAGCCCTACTGTAGTTAAAGTTGCAGGTGTCATTCCCTGGATCCACCACATGAGGGAGAAGAGAGCATACCACACAGACCCAGAGGATGCTGAGTGGACTATATAAAAGGACCCCACTGACCCCTGTGAAACCAAGATCATCTTAAAGAAGAAAAAGAGATGAAGCTCTATAATCAACTGCTGCTAGAGGACTTGCTGGTATCATCTTGAGACTAACCATAGTTTCAGCACAAAGAGGGACCTGTTCTGTATATAAAGTTGAACGTTGTGTATATCCTGATTTATCTGGCTATAATATCAGCCACCCTAGATGACATGAAAGGTCCGGGAAAAGTTATGTCTGATGATAATCTTCCTTTTTGGACTTCAGTCCTATCTTGGGTGAAGGGTGACTGGTGTAAAACTGTATTTACCATTGTTATAGTTGCCTTGATAGTTCTGCTTTGTGAACTCTTTATTTCACCATGTATTATGAACTTTGTAACCCAAAGGTAACTCATACTATGAGTTAAGAGCATCGAAAGAGGGGAATGAAGGAAGAAACAGACAGAACAGGCTCCATCTTGAAAGCAGGACTCCATCTTGACCCAGACTGTGGACTTTGAGCTATATGCTCTGTATCTATGGGAACGACATACAAACAGAAAACCAGGCCCCCTGGATGCAAGAGCCCCAGGGCTCATACCTAGACTCTCTGTTGCCTAAAAGAACACCCTGATTATCTTGTGTAACCAAATAGAATCATAAATTCAGTTATGCTTATTGGGGTATGACCACAGGCCTATTGATAACTGTCCACTGTGGTCGATGGCATCACTGACTCGATGGATGTGAGTCTGAGTGAACTTCATGAGTTGGTGATGGACAGGGAGGCCTTGGCGTGCTGCAATTAATGGGGTTGCAAAGAGTCAGACATGACTGAGTGACTGAACTGAACTGAACTGAACTAACTAGGCTTAAGGCATATGAATCATGGGTTAACTTTGATTGTACCTTTCTTTTCCTTTCTTCAGCCTAGTTTCAGGGAATTTGAGGAGGTGGGTTTGGGCATGTACATTTAGAGTTATATAAGGTTTTCAGTAAAACTGGTCAGGGCCCTTGGCTAAGGGGGGACTCTGCCTTGGGCCTGCCAGTGTAATAAACTGCACTCCACTATCTGCATTGTCTTTCTGTGTAAGTTTGTTTCCCAGAATGCGTGGCTACAACAATTACTATGACTCTGCTTTGTTTGGGGTATAGTACAGCTTGACTGGGTTGATGGATCTCCTTTTATGATGGCTCACTCATGTGGCAGCCAAAGTGGGTGCCAGCTACTTGCTGGGTGCTCTGCTTGACTGTTGGCTATGGGTCTATTTTGCTTTCCTTATGATTCTCACTATAGTCTGCTTGAAATTTGGAAGTAAAGTCACTCAGTCATGTCCGACTCTTTGCGACCCTGTGGACTGTAACCTACCAAGCTCCTCCACCCATGGGATTCTCCAGGCAAGAATACTGGAGTGGGTTGCCATTTCTCTCTCAAGGGGATCTTCCCGACCCAGGGATCGAACCCAGGTTTCCCACATTGGAGGCAGACGCTTTAACCTCTGAGCCACCAAAGAAGCCCATGCTCAGTAAGAAGTATTCCACAAAACAAATGGAACAGATCACTAAATGACTGGGCTCATAAATGTGACCCAGCATCACATCTCTTGTGCTTTATTGGTCAAGTGGTCACAGGCTTCACTCAGATTCAGAGGAGGACATTCTTTGATAAAACTGACAGAATTTTTGGCTACTTTTAATGTGCCATAATTGTTGCTTGTTTGTTTGTTTTATGATTCAGGATCCAAATATTGGCAACCATGATTTACTTAATGCCTTGAAATAAATTAGCGAAAGTTAGCATCCTATGTTAGTCACTGTAAAGGACACAGCACATTCCGGAAGGTCTAGTCTGTCCCTTTTGCTATGTCCTGTGCATGGGTTCCTTGATGATTGCAGAACAGCTCTGCATCTCTATGAATTCCCACAGACCTTCTTCCAGGAGTTGTTCACTCACACCCACCAGTGGGCAGGAAACTTCCTCAAAGTTAGGTCCTTGGTGACCTTTGGTCCTTCACTGGGAATCCTCAGACCTCCTATATCAGCATTAACCAAAGATCAACGGAGGAAAATTCTATAATAAAGCAAGGTATGGAATCCATGAAGTATTGTTGCTGCTTATCCTCTCCTGGAAATTCTGAATCCCTGATCCTAAAGTAGATCCTCTTTCCTTCTCACATAGGCATCAAGAGAGTTGATTTTTCATTTTTTTGCATGGTTGATGAGATTCCCTCTCACTCCTTTAATACAACTTTTTATTTTTTAAATTAAAGAGACACAGATGTATAATACACCTTCTTAAACAACAAGGAGTCTTAATTGAGTGTACTCAAACTAAGAATACTAGATTTGGTATTGAAATTAGTGAAACGTTGCTGTTTCCTGGGTGTAGGTACAGATGGTTGACTTCTCCAAATGGTGAATTTGTGATTGCGATAAGCTGCAGCTTATGTACTGGCCTCTATTTCAGAGGTCAGAATTATTTGGATAATTTGCAGGTAGCCTCTAATTATTTTCCAGGTCTTCCCCTCCTTGGATCATCACCCAGTACTTTTTTATTCCTGTCACTTCAGGCTTAATATAAAGTTTACAAACCTGACCATTTCTTTTTGGCTTTGACCCAGGCTTTTGTGGTCTTGATTTTGTGGTCTATGTATACACATCTTTTTACTGTGATTTAGATTTATTCATTTTTAGATAGAATGGGGTTAGGTGGAGGAGATAAACTCAGTATATATTAAAAAAAAAATGACAGCTCTTCTCTGAACTCTAAATTCAGACCTCTAGGCAGATTAGACTTTCCTCTGAAAGAGAAATAACTAGCTGGGTCGGTCCTGAAAGTATTATGCTTCTCAATTACATGGAACTAAAAACAGGTTTGTAAGAATGCCCTATTTTTATTTAACCATTCAGTTTTAGTTGTCCTTATCATATTTTACATTCATGATAAATACTGGAATATGTAGAAGCAGTAAGTTGATTTTTAATAGTCCTCTTGAATATAAATCTTACAAGACCTGTGCACTTTTCTTTAAATTGTAAATGTTATCCAAATACTGGAATAAGGAAAGGCATCCATCGTTCTGTAATATATTAGTAGATCTGCATGATCATAGTGCAATCAGATATTATCCTAAATATGTGACCATCCATGGTCAGTGGAGATGTGTTCATGAGAACAGAGACTGCACTTTCAGACTGACCTTGTCAATCTGACCCAGGGAACATTGGATTTTTTTATCCTATTCTGGGCCATTAACCTAATGTATCATCAATTTACATAATGTGAGAAATGCACTATTTTGAGATTAAACAAGTTTTAGTCGTGAACTGTTCAAACAGCATGTTAAGAATGAAAGAATATATTAGTTGGGGAGATAAAATGGCTGACATTTTGGGGAATGACTCTTCCTTCTAATCTTCTCTCCCCCTAATCATATACTCTTTTGTTCATCAGAGATAAGTCAGTTTTCTGTTCTTCTCATCCCCTCAGATATAGGACTTTTTCTTAATGGTGAAATTTTCAATAATAATCAGAATTTTATTAGCTTAACACCTCTGGTGATCTGACTCCTAAAATAAGCATATTTTAATTAGCATGCTTCTTGGTGCCACAGAATTGGTTATAGGAAGCAGGAAAATATTTCTTCCAAAAACTTACCAAATGAGCTCTCTGATTGACCACTGGATATTAACAAAGTCCTGTGATGTGAGACACCCAGTTTAAGAGCAGTGATAATGAAAAGATGAAGAAAGGCAAGCCTGCTTGTGTGAACTACAAAATTTAGATAAAGTTGTTTTCTTCTACACTTTGTTATTCTATTAACACTATCTTACCCGTAAAACTTTCACTGGACTAGAAAAGAATAGTTAAGACTTATGGAAATGTCTGATTAAAAGATCATTCTTGGTTGATATCAGCAGAAAGCTCCTGAAAGTACCTGTTACTTCTTCATTCAAGATACTCCTATTCTGTATCAGGACATAATCTGGTCACTAAATCCCATCTACTCTGCTTCCAGATCAGTTCAGTTGAGTTTAATCAGTCAGTCATGTCCAACTCATTGTGACCCCATGAAGTGCAGCACGCCAGGCCTCCTTGTCCATCACCAACTCCCAAAGTTCACTCAAACTGCTGTGCATAGAGTCAGTGATGCCATCCAGCCATCTCATTCTCCGTCGTACCCTTCTCCTCCTGCCCCCAATTCCTCCCAGCATCAGAGTCTTTTCCAGTGAGTAAACTCTTTGCATGAAGTGGCCAAAGTAATGGAGTTTCAGCTTTAGCATCACTCCTTCCAAAGAAATCCTGGGGCTGATCTCCTTCAGAATGGACTGGTTGGATCTCCTTGCAGTCCAAGG
>SJYV01031508.1:6049-18177 GCA_006410875.1 Neotragus pygmaeus
GGGGGAGGAGGGTGTTTGGGTCCACACGGCAGCTGTGATAAACTTACTGCTCTGCACTGGAAGCATGCTGGAGAGACAGAGTATCCTCTACCAGCTTCCCTCATAGCTAAGTTAGTAAAGAATCCGCCTGCAATGCAGGAGACCCCGGTTCAATTCCGGGTCAGGAAGACCCGCTGGAAAAGAGACAGGCTACCCACTCCAGTATTCTTGGGCTTCCCTTGTGTCTCACTTGGTAAAGAATACGCCTGCAATGAGGGAGACGTGGATTTGATCCCTGGGTTGGGAAGATCCACTGGAGAAGGGAAAGGCTACCCACTCCAGCCTGGAGAATTCCCTGGACGGTATAGTCCATGGGGTCGCAAAGAGTCAGACACGACTGAGTGACTTTCACTTTCACTACTGGCTGGAGAAGTCATCTTTGGTTAATTTCTCCTGTGTGCACCATGTGAAGGGCTTTGCCTCGAGTCTGGCTGCAGTCCCAGCTCAGAGGCATGCTGGGCCCTGGTGGGGGCAAGAGGGGGCCAGGCACACGGCGGTGGCTGGCAGTATGGGGGCTGGCTGCTTCTGACTAGGGTCACACACCTGTGCGCTGGCACTGCCCTGCCTGGCAGAGTGAGGGGCCAGGACATGCCCCCACTGAGCGGCCACGGCTCTGCTTTGGCATTGCAGGAACAGCGCCTCCTGGAAGAGGCTTCCCGAGTTCGTCACCACAGGGGACTGCACGGAGGAGCCCATGGGTCAGTGCTGCCCCCAGAGGCGCCTCCCGTGGGCGTCCACCCCACTGTCTCCCCAGCCCCGCCTGCCCTAGACCCACCACGGATCATCCAACACCCGGTACGTCTGCCTTGGGTGAGCCTGGGGGGCGGAACCAATGGGGAGGTTGCTGTGCCCCCAGAGACCTCCCGCCTGAGCAGAGATGTCAGTCACTCCACACCTGCGCCCTCAGCAGCTTAGGGGAGTGCGCTCAAGGGGCTATCGGCTCAGCGGCCACAGTGGTTGCAGTCCGTGTCCAGCCCTGTTGGGACAAACGTGTCCCGTATTGTCAGGCCTCACAGGTGCCCTAAGCACTGGCTCTGTGTGTGGCGGGGGGATGGTGGTTATCTCCTTATTACAGGTGGAGGCTGGGGTCCCAGCTCAGCCGCAGGTGCTAACCCCTGCAACAAGAGTGGAAGTATGGGGGGATTCCGCATTGGCTGGGCCTGAATTTGGGGAAGAAGTGTGTCAGCTCTTTTCCAAAATTTCCTAATTACCAGAGGAAGCTTGGGCCCCTAGTCTCCAGGCAGAATTTTAAGGTGCATTGAAAGGTGAATGTGCACCCACTCCTGAGAGGCTCACCCCTGCATATGGCAACAGAAAGCCACTCTTCCTCAAGCAGAAGGGATTGTGTTGGGGCGGGTGGTGCCCAGAGGAAGGACAGCAGCCGGTCCCGGCTGGCTGTGACCTCAGGAGTTGGGAGCATGAGTAGACAGGCAGGAGGTGGCCCCAGTGGGCTGCGGTCTTGCGAGGAGGAGATGACGAGGCTGGAGGTAGCCAAGGCCAAGCTGAGAAGGTTCTGGATGGGCCGGCCAGGGAGACCAATGGTGCCAGCAGGTCAGGTCGTGACCTGAAGGACGTTTTTCTCCTGGGGGGACCTGGCTGCCCGTGCAGAGGGAAGGGAGAGGGATCCATCCAGCGGAGCTCCCAGACCACTGGCCCCGGCACTGTCTGTGTCTCCCCCAACTTTCTGCCCCTGGAATCTCTGCCAGGAACGGTGGGAGAGGGGTGGAGGTGCAGGAGGCTCGCCCCGTCTCCAGCGTGCTCACACTTCCTGCAACTCCTTACCTCAGTCCTGCTTGGGTGTCTCAGCCTGGACTCTAGGGACACCACAGGGCAAGCAGGACCCAGGGTGGCTGGGATGGGTTTTCCAGAGACTCTGGGGTGGAGCTGCCATTGACCACTCTGGCTGCCTCTCCAGTCTGCACTGGGTGGTGGGCTGTGATGACGCCAAAGCTGCCTGCCACCTGTGTGTGTGCAACCTGCTAGCCGAGGGGGCTGGTAGCACGCAAAGAGGGTACGACACGTGCACCTCTGGGTTCATAAGTCAAGCTTCACCGGATCAGCGCTGTCAGCTTACCAGTCCAGGGCTGCCTTCCAGCTGCAGCAGCAGAGGTGAACAGTGGCAACTGAAGCTGTGTGGCCACAGCGCGGAAATAGCACCACCTCCGGGCCTTTGCAGAATGTTTGCCAGCCCTGTCCCTGCCATCCTTTCTGTGAACTGAGGGAGAGGGGACAGGGCAGGGCCCGGTGCATCCAGAAGAGGATTAAAGTGGTGATCAACCCTAGTGCATGCTCTGAGCTGTGGTGCATTTGTGTTAACTCAGGAGAGAAGCCAGAGGCTGTTTCCACGCCAAGCTCCTTGGATGCCTCTATTAAAGCAGTATGGATGCAGAGATGACCACTGACACCAGGAAATGTGGGAAACATTAGAAAATGCCATGTTTCGCTCAGCTTGAGCTCTATCATAAAATATTAATACCACAGTCTTTGCACTTAAATGTCAGACATTTACCTTATCACTGCCTGGAAGCTGGATGTCTTGGATGGAGGTGCCAGCCAACCTGGTTCCCTGAGCATGGCCTCCTGGCTAGGGATTGGCAGCCTTCTCATGGTGTCTCATGGGGCAAAGAGAGTCTGGTGTCTCTTCGTCTTATCAAGGGCACCAGGCCTATCAACCTAGAGCCCCATCCTTATGCTCTCTTCACCTTTATCACCTCCTCACAGGCCCCATCTCCAAATGCAGTCACTTTGGAGCTTAGGGTTTCAACATATGAATTTGAGCGGGGAATAAACATTCAGTCCATAACATGCTATGTCCTAAGTGATACCCAGATGCAAGTATTTATCTATTTGGACACTTGTTTAATCTCTAGGGTTTCTCGCCTAAAATCTCCTATGGATGGATGGATGGATGGATGGTGGATGTCTGGATGGCGAGTGGTGGGTGGTGCTGTAGGTCACTATTCCCGGGGCTAATCCATTCGGATAATGGATTGTCTGGCTCTTCCAGGCCCCCCCACCTCCTGCCACCATCATCCAGCAGCTGCCTCAGCAGCCACTCATTGCACAGATCCTGTCTCTTATACACATCTGGTGAGCCTGATGATGGCCCCAGGTGACTGCTTGGAGTGTTGCCACGCCAGAANAGGCCCCCCCACCTCCTGCCACCATCATCCAGCAGCTGCCTCAGCAGCCACTCATTGCACAGATCCCCCCTCCCCCGGCCTTCCCCACCCAGCGGTCAGGAAGCATCAAGGAAGGTAAGTGTCCACAAGGAATGTTGTCATGTTGTTGTTCGGTCACTTAATCGTGTCCAACTCTTTGCGACCCCATGGATTGCAGCACGCCAGTTTTCCCTGTCCTTCACCAACTCCCAGAGTTTGCATAAACTCATGTCCATTGAGTCAGTGATGCCATCCAACCATCTCATCCACTGTCATCCCTTTCTTGTCTTGCCCTCAATCTTTCCCAGCATCAGGGCCTTTCCCAATGAATCAGTTCTTCGCATCAGGTGGCCAAAGTATTGGAGCTTCAACTTCAGCATCAGTCCTTCTAATGAATATTCAGGATTGATTTCCTTTAGCATTGACTGGTTTGACCTCCTTGAAGTCCAAGGGACTCTCAAGAGTCTTCTCCAACACCACAGTTCAAAAGCACCAATTCTTCGGTGCTCAGCTTTCTTTATGGTCCAACTCTCACATCCATACATGACCACTGGAAAAACCATAGCTTTGATCATACAGACCTTTGTTGGCAAAGTAATGTCTCTGCTTTTTAATATGCTGTCTGGTTGGTCATAGCTTTTCTTTCAAGGAGCAAGCATCTTTTAATTCCATGGCTGCAGTCACCGTCCAAGTGATTTTGGAGCCCAAGGAAATAAAGTCTATCACTGTTTCAACTGCTTCCCTCTCTATTTGCATGAAGCGATGGGACTAGATGCCACGATCTTTGTTTTTTGAGTGTTGAGTTGTAAGCCAGGTTTTTCACTCTCATCTTTCACCTTTATCAAGGGGCTCTTTAGTTCCACTTTGCTTTCTGCCACGAGAGTGGTGTGTCATCTGCATATCTGAGGTTATTGATATTTCTCCTGGCAATTTTGGTTTCAGCTTTTGCTTCCTCCAGCCTGTCATTTCACTTGATGTACTCTGCATAGAAGTTAAATAAGAAGGGTGACAATATACAGCTTGACATACTTCTTTCCCAATTTGGAACCAGTCTGTTGTTCCATGTCCGGTTCTAAAGTTGCTTCTTGATTTGCATACAGATTTCTTAGAAGACAGGTCAGGTCGTCTGGTATTCCCATCTCTTTAAGAATTTTCCACATTTTGTTGTGATTCACAGAGTCAAGGGCTTTGGCATAGTCAATAAAGCAGAAGCATATGTTTTTCTGGAACTCTCTTGCTTTCTTGATGATCCAGCAATGTTAGCAATTTGATCTCTGGTTCCTCTGCCTTTTTAAAATGCAGCCTGAACACCAGGAAGTTCACAGGTCATGTACTGCTGAAGCCTTGTTTAGAGAATTTTGAGCATGACTTTGCTAGCGTGTGAGATGAGTGTAATTGTGCAGTAGTTTGAACATTTTTTGGCATGGCCTTTCTTTGGAATTGGAATGAAAACTGACCTTTGCCAGTCCTATGGCCACTCCGTTGCCCTTCTTTGGGATGTTGTCATGGGTTTATGAAATTCTGTACTGAAAGAAGAAATACTTTTGTAAGCAGGGTAGTCATGTAGGGCAGGGGTCCTTAAACCTCGGGCTGTGGACGAGCACTGGTCCGTAGTCTGTTAGGAAGCAGGCTGCAGAGCAGGAGGTAAGCGGCAGGCCGATGAGCAGAGCGTCATCTGTATTTACGCTGCTGCCTGTTACTCGCATTACCACGTGCACTGTTCCTCCCATCAGATCAGCGATGGCATTAGAGTCTCAGATTAGTGGTGACCATGCTGTGAACCGCGTACTTGAGGGATCTGGCCTGTGTGCTCCTTGTTAGAATCTAATGCTCGATGATCTGATTCTGCATTATGGTCAGTTGAATAATTCTTTCATTATATATCACAATGTAATAATAATAGAGTAAAGCATAAAATAAATGTAGTACTAGAACCATCCTGAAACCATCCCTCTTGACCCCAGCCTGTGGAAAAATTGTCTTCCATGAAACCAGTTGGAGACCTGTGATTTAGGGCCTTTTTTTTTTTTTTTTTTTTTGGCTACTCAATGGAAGCTATGCATTTACCAACATGAAAATAATTTTACTTTGAAAAATCTTTACTGATGGATATCCCTGAGGGAAGGGCCTGGACTCAGAATGGAAAGAACTGGGCTCACAGTCCCAACTCATTCAGTGATTAGCATCTCAAATTGTTGGTTAAACTGCTTTTTCTCTTTGAATAACTTTTGAAATACTTTTATTTCAGAATATTTCAGAGGTGACATAGACTAAATTGCACGTGGTTAAAGTGTACAGTCTGACAGTGTTGACACCTGTACACACCTGTGAACCCATCACTAATCGAGGTGATGAGCATGGGCACCACCTCAGGCCCTGCCTCCTGCCATCCTGCCTGCTTTGCCACTGGCATTGACCTGTGTCTCCTATATTCTGGTCTGAGTAGAATCAGCCAGTGTGCACTCTTTTTTTTGTGCGACTTCCTTCACTTAGCAGCGCTGCTCTCAGACTCATCGCTCTTGTTGGGTGCAGCAAACCATGGCTCCTTGAAATTGCCAAGTGACAGTCCTTCCCATGGATGGACACATTTGTGATCCTTTCACCTGATGATGGAGCTGGGGTTGTTGCGTTCTTGGTTATCACCACAAAACTCCTTGGACATTCACATTTGAGTCTGAGTGTTTATTTCTCCTGGGTACATACCTAGGACTGCAGCAGCTGAAAGGTGGCAAGTGTGTGCTTAAAACTGCTACATGTGAGAGGTCCGGTTTCTCACATCTTCTGCTGCACATGGTGTGGTCAGTTAGCAGGGGTAGTGGTCGGTCACTGTGATTATCAGTTAGCGGGGTGGTGGTCAGTTAGTAAGGGTGGTGGTCAGTTAGTAAGGGTGGTGGTCGGTCACTGTGGTGGTCAGTCAGTGGGGGTGGTGGTTAGTGGCAGGGGTGGTCAGTCATCGTGGTTGTGGTTTGCGTTTCCCTAACGACGGGCAGTGATGAGAGTCTGGAGGCAGACCTGTGTACAGAATCACCTGAGGAGCGTTCTCAGCCCTGTCCTGGTGACCACAGCTCCACCGTGCACATGCTACGTGGCCCAGGCCAGCCTGAAGCCCCTCAGGGGGCCGCTCCCACCGAGACCCACAGCAAGGTGCCCTGCAGGTGCAGAGAGAACCGGCCTCTCCTCACCACCCTCCTCGGTTTTTCCAGATGAACTTTAGTGACTATCAGGCCCTAGAGGGGAACCCGGCACACTGTGTGTGTGGTGTATGTGTGTACTGCACGCATGCAAGTGTCTATGTGCCTTTTAAAAGTGCATTTAAAATCATTGGTAAAAATGAAACAGTCAGTAAGTAGCTAGCTATTCAGAAAAGTAAAGTCACGTTCCTTGCCCTACTCTTTGTACCAAAACAAATCCCAACCAGATCAAATACTGAAAGTAAAAATAGGAAATCTCGAAAGTACTCTAATAACCACTTTGGAGAAGTCTTGGGCTGTTTCGTATGAAGTTAAACTCTCAGTTTCTGTGGCATCCACTCTGCCCCTGGCTCTTCATGACTGTTCTCAATGCCAGTTCTACCTTTCAGAAAATCTTCTCAGCAACAGACCCTGGTGTATCATCATACAGAAGTACATTTGAACTAACCACCCTTCATTGTGTCTCAGGCTGTCCCCTGGGGTCCCTATCTGTCATCTGGGGACAGTCTTTTACAAGGCCTTGCAGGACAGGCTCCTAAGCTCTCTCAGCATTCACTTTCTTCTGATGTCCCCATTCTTAAACATGAGTGTTTTTGCTGGATATTCAAGTGTAGGGTGATAGTTATTTTCTCACAACATCAGGACCACTTATTTAATCCAAGATAATTGCCCCATCTCCAGATGCTTTTCTTAAAAAAATTAATTTAATAAATGATTAATTAATTTTTAAAACTGTGGGGAATTCCCTGGCAGTTCAGTGGTTAAAACGCCACCCTTCCGCTGCAGAGGGTGTGGGTTTGATCCCTGGTCGAGGAACTGAGTTTCCATATGCCACGTGCACGTGAGGAGCACAGTAGCGGGAGGCGCTGCATGGGACCTGCAGACCCACAGGCAGCGCTCCATCCCAGGAGCGGCCATCCGCAGTGACCAGCCCTCCATGCCCCCCACACACAGAGGTGGTGGAGATGATGCTGATGCAGAACGCGCAGACACACCAGCTCCTCATGCAGGCCTTGATGCTCAGAGCCCTGCCCCCGCCAGCACTCGCGCCCACCCCCCTGCACCTCACCCCACAGGTAGGCTCCACGTCCAGGCCACGACCAGGATCTGGTGGCTTCGCCTCCAGAAACTCATGTGTTTCTGGCTCCGGGTCTGTGTTTCCTGCCTGAAGCCGCTGGTGCTCCCCAGGGCAACCCCAGGGGAGGAAAGGTTGTGCCGTCCAGGCCCAGACAGCTGCCCCCTGAGCGGCATGAGCTCTGTGGGAGCCTGGTCCGCCCCTGCCCACCACTTCTGACCCTGACTGCGTCCTGAGTCAGGGCCTGTGTGAAGGGAGGGGGCTGGGGAGCAGCCGGTGTCCTCGCTGAAACACTCTGCTGTGTGTCCTGCTGAGGATGCACGGCGCGCCCGCCCGGCCATCCAGAGGCCGCCCCCCGTCCGCCACCACCACCGCTACGCACCTCCAGCCCTGCTGCCGGCCATGCCTGCGCCCGGCTCCCCTCTGGGTTACTCCGTGTGGCCCCTGGTGGTCTCTGCCACTGCTCTCCCGCCTGCCGCCAGCTTCCTGCCCAGCACCACGCAGCACATGACCGGCCCGTCTGCAGCCGCCCTTAGCACGTAAGTCTGGGCTGGGCTCCGGCCCGGCCTCCTGGGCCTGCAAGGCGAGAGGAACCCCAGGGCCCGGGTCACCCCTGCTTGCCCTCTGTCGGGCTGGTGGCTGCAGCGGGAGTCTGCCGAGGCCTTACCAGCTCCTGAGGGGCAGGGGCGGGCTGGGGAGGTAACCACGGCAGTCTTGGTCCTGGTTGCCATGGCTGAGTGTGGACCCCGTGCCATCCTCCCGGGGGAGCAGCCTGAGGCGGGGGTCATTTGTCCAGCCCAGCAGGGGTGGCCCTGGGAGAGCCCCAGGATAAGCCCAGCTCTGAGGGCCCCACCGAGGCCTGGTGGTGAGACACACCTGAACGTGGTGTCTTTGAGCCAGATCAGGGCAGCAGCAGACACCCTCCTTCCCCTCAGGCTGGCGTCCAGCGGGGTCCTGCCTGCACAGGCGCCAGGCCCATGACCTCACGGCGGGCTCAGGTAAGCAGCAGGCCTCGTTCTCCCCAGGGGTGGGGCAGCCGAGGCCCCTGGACACAGGGCTGTGAGGATCACGATGGGACACAAGGATTTGACTAGGAAATGGGGCTCAGGAGCCAGGAGAGAAAAGGTTGATGGCTTCAGCTACATAAATGCCATGAACACAGTCACACACGTGGTGCCTGGGGAAGGCACTGTGGCAGGATGTGTGCCTGGCATACCTGGGTGAGGGCAGGGTGTCTGGGTGAGTGCAGGGTGTCTGGGTGAGGGCAGCGTGTCCAGGTGAGGGCAGGGTGTCTGGTCACTGCATCTGGGTGAGGGTAGGGCATCTGGGTGAGGGCAGGGCTGCGGGCTGGCTTGAGCAGGCTGGCTTCTCCTCCTGAAGTTAAGCACTAAAGCTGGTTGAGGGGGACTCTCCTCCATCTGAGCCAGTCTGGATTCTCCCAATGGAACACGATACCTCTACTCCACTTTTTGCTCTTTTATATTTTTCTGGTGGAATTGCGCTTCCTGGATGCTTTAATATCATTTCCACATAAGTGCCCTTTGCAATGGCCCCTTTGGGGATGTTACCTCTTTCCTCAAGTTCCACACGAGCAGGAGCTCTGCTTGGGCCTATGTCCTTGGAACTGCGCAGCCGCCAGAAGGCTCCTCAGAGGAAGAGATGACTTTGGAATTGCCCTCCAGCTGCACACAGGCTCCCCTGCTGGGCTGAGTGCACCCCAGGCAGCTCCCCAGTGTCGAGAGTGCCACGGACCTGGGTGCAGCATGTCTCGACGTCTGTACATCTTGTTCAATGGGCAATTAAAGGTCTGACCCAATTTCCGTATTTTCATGTTGACGTTTTCTTTCAATAAAAATTTCACCATGGTTTGTGGGATCTCAGCTCCCCAGTCAGGAATCTACCCTGAGTCCTCAGCAGTCAAAGTGCTGAGTCCTCATTACTGGACCATGAGGGGGTTCCCATTCGTGTTGACGTTTTCTAACATGGCTTTTCACTTTGGCTTTACTTCTCAACCTAACTTTTAACTCTACAGAGGGAAGAGGTTTGACAGCAGCTTGTCATCTTTGGCTGGCCTGGGAAATTGGGCAATCTGTTTTGTTTGCCTTTGGAGTCAGGGAAAACCCAGCCCTTCCCTCAGGTGCCTTCCTCTCCTGTGAGTCTCCCCTAGTGTCACACAGGGCGTTTCACGTCTGTCACCAAGTGTGTGGGGTTTGCCCACAAGCAGGTCCCTGTGGTCCTGGTCGGGTGTCCCGCAATGCAGCTCGATTCTGATGCCACCTGCCTGGAGACGGGGTCAGATCCCTCAGGTCAAGGGCGCCTAGGACTGTCCCCACTTCAGATGCCAGTCACAAATCCAGGGCTCACCTGTGTCCCCGAGGAGTGGGGTGCGTCGCCTCCCAGCCTGGATGTGTCTGCCGACCTGGACCCCCTGCACCTTAGGCTGGGATGGTGTGGAGGCTTCCTCACGTGGGCCTGACCACCGGTCGCTCCATCTCCAGCCCCTCCCTACTCCAGGGAAGTTCCGAGGCCCTAGTCCTGGCTTGGTCTTCCCAGCAACCAGCCTACCCAGGAGCCACCCAGAGTCACCTCATCATCACGTGGGAATTTACGAGGTTTCAGGATCCCCATGTCAGGAGCTGGGGCAGTGGGGGCGGCGTGAAGATTAACATGGACGTTTTCTGTCACCACGCACCTAGCCTTGGCGGGTCAACCAGGATTAAGGAAATATGTTCCTGCATCTGGGAGAGTCCAGTGCTGTGAGAGTATGGCAAGGCCACCACTGGGAGGGCCTATGGGAAGGGAGGTCAACGTGAGGACATGGGGTGAGAGCACCCCCATGATTTGGCCAGTCCGGGGCAGCTGAAGAAGTCTCAGGAGGCCCTGGAAGTGGGGTGGGCCTGCCAGGGAGGCGGTGCTGGGGTCCAGAGGTAGGGGCTTTGCGTGGTGTGATACTGTGGAATAGTAAGAAATGTGTATTTGGTTTTGTCCTGCTTCCTGGCACACAGCTCCTAAAACCTTTGTAATCCGGACAGTATGCTAACGAGGTGACTCCGCCCCTGGAGGGCTTCAGGAGGATGGGGGCTGGTTGTCTGAGGAGCCCACTGATTGGAGGTTGGAACTTAAGCCCCACCCCCAACCTGAGGGAGTGGAGGCTGGAAGTTGTGTCAATCACCAGTGGCCAATAACTGAATCCATCAATGCCATAGTAATAGAACCTCCATAAATCCACTAGATTGGGCTGGTGAACATCTGGGAGATGGTGCACACCCTGCTCCAAGGGGACAGACGTTCCTGTGTTCCAGACCCTCCCAGACCTCACCCCGTGCACGTCTCCAGCAGGCTGTTCATCTGTGTCCTTTACAATAAAGCAGTGTTCCCTGAGTTCTGTGACCATTCTAGCAAATTACTGAACCTGAGGGATGGGGAGGGTTTGGAGAACCTCACTTCTGGTGAAGTTGGACAATGAGTATCTTTGTCTAGAGTGGGAGGCATTTTTTTAAAATTTTTATTTATTTTTATTTATTTGGCTGCACCAAGTTCTAGTTGCAACATGCAGGATCTAGTTCCCTGGCCAGGGATCAAACCTGGGCTCCCTGCATTGGCAACTTGGAGTCCTAGCCACTGAACCACCAGGGAAGTCTTGAGGGGGTTAACAGCCTTGGTAGGGAGGCCAGGATAAGATGGTTGGATGGCATCATCTACTCGATGGACCTGAGAGATGTACATGGGAGTCCATGGGAGATGTGAGAAATATCAATAACCTCAGAAACACAGATGACACCAGCCTTATGGCAGAAAGCGAAGAACTAAAGAGCCTCTTGATGAAAGTGAAAGAGGAGTGAAAAAGTTGGCTTAAAACTCAACATTCAAAAAACTAAGATCATGGCGTCTGGTTCCATCACTTCATGGCAAATAGATGGAGAAACAATGGAAAATAGTGACAGACTTTATTTTCTTGGGCTCCAAAATCACTGCAGACAGTGACTGCAGCCATGAAATTAATACACTTGCTCCTTGGAAGAAANCATGGCGTCTGGTTCCATCACTTCATGGCAAATAGATGGAGAAACAATGGAAAATAGTGACAGACTTTATTTTCTTGGGCTCCAAAATCACTGCAGACAGTGACTGCAGCCATGAAATTAATACACTTGCTCCTTGGAAGAAAAGCTATGACAAACCTAGACAGCATGTTAAAAACAGAGACATTACTTTGCTGACAAAGGTCGGTCTAGTCAAAGCTATGGTTTTTCCTGTAGTCATGCATGGATGTTGAGAGTTGGACTACAAAGAAAGCTGAGCACCAAAGAAATGATGCTTTTGAACTGTGGTGTTGAAGACGACTCTTGAGAGTCCCTTGGACTGCAAGATCAAACCAGCCAGTCCTAAAGGAAATTAGGAAGGAATGATGCTGAAGCTAAAGCTCCAAAACTTTGGCCACCTGATTCAAAGAACTGTCTCATTGGAAAAGACTCTGATGCTGGGAAAGAATGAAGGCAGGAGAAGGGGACAACAGAGGATGAGAAGGTTGAATGGCATCACTGACTCGATGGACATGAGTTTGAACAAGCTCCAAGGATTGGTGATGGACAGGGAAGCCTGGAGCGTTGCAGCCCATGGAGTCGTAAAGAGTCGGACACGACTGAGTGACTGAACTGAACT
>SJYV01031510.1:0-10136 GCA_006410875.1 Neotragus pygmaeus
TGAGATCATCTCAACAAAGATCACATCTATATCTTCATTAACATGTTCCAATCCAATCAAGATCAATTCAGCATCTTCATCATCTACTTGTTTGGTTTCTCCCTCACTTTTCTGTGATTCTGGCTCTTGTTCTCCTTCACATAACATGCATAATTGTTCCCTATTTTAAATATGTTATATTTTTGGAGGATGTAGACATAAGTCCCAGTGATTCATTTATGCTAACCTCCACGTAAGTATAAACATACTACATATTAGCTAAGCACAGAAAACTGTGCTATTTGATTATCTCTAGGGTAGTTACAAACACCATTATCTTACAGATAAAGACACTGAACATCAAAGAGACTAAATGACAGTAGAAAAACCTATGACTATAAGTCTACATGATTCTAGAATCATAGCTTTGTCCCATATTGATTTTAATAGCTTATATTAAAAAATAAAAAAAACAACACGCTGATCATTAGGTGAAAGCACACGTAAAGGACAAGTGTTTTACAAAAGCACTATTGTACAGTGTTTAAAAACATGGACTTTGGAGTCAAAGAAGATTAAGTTGGAATTCTATGTTAACCACACAAGCTGTATCTTTTTGGGAAAATTTATAATTTTTAAACATGTTTCTGTATCTTAAACACAAACATGCTTATTTGTTAGACTTAAGGTTAACATCTTTTTTAAAAAAAAAAGCATCAGTTATTCAATGACATCTTGTTTTTTAGTAAAATTGGAAGAGAACAGATCTTAAGTGAACATTACAATTGATTCACAGATACTAATTTCATAAATGTTAATACAGAAAATAGGTAGCAAATGCAAATTATAAGGTATCTATACATAGTTAACAAATAGCATAATTCAATATCAAGCACTTAACACAGGCCTAGGAAATTGAAAATGAATTCTCTTGATAATCTCACCCCAATTCCACACTGATATTTCCTAAATATCTCCCTCTAATCCTGACTAAACTTAAATCTAACAATATTTCATCGTTCACTTCACATGTGTCGTCCCCACATAGCAGGCAAAGTGATGCCAGTATTTCTCTAATACCAATACCAGACACAGACATAAAACACACACACACACAACCGATATCCAGACTTGATTCTGCACTATATGGTGGGTGCAAGCTATTTCATGAATCACTCATTCTGGGAAAAGACAGCAGCCTCCACAAAAGCAGCCCCTTGGAGAGGTCCACAGAAGGAGGAACTGAAGCTTCATTATTACAGTCAAGGGATCTTGGGATCTTCTATGAACTTGCACATCCACCAATTGGCATCTCTCCATGACCACACATGCTGCACTGGAAGTGGCTTCAGGCTGCCTTTGAAAAATATGGAAGTGCTCAGGAAAGAGGTGGACAGTAACACAAAGGTTCATGATTTTATTGTGGGAATCTGGTAAAATTGAGGTTTCTCAGTGATTAGTAATTTCATCAGTAACCTTTTATGAGGTGAAAACCACATTGGAATTAGTTTTTCAATTAGTCCTAGACACAGCAATCGGGTAAAAAGGAAATAAAAGGAACACAGATTGGAAAAAAAAAAAACAAACTATTATTTTTAAAAGATGATAAGACCCTCCACACAGTGAACACTAAGGATACCTGTCTCTTATACACATCTGAAGCTGAGTCACTGACNCTAGACACAGCAATCGGGTAAAAAGGAAATAAAAGGAACACAGATTGGAAAAAAAAAAAACAAACTATTATTTTTAAAAGATGATAAGACCCTCCACACAGTGAACACTAAGGATACCAGCAGAAAATTACTTGAGCTAATCAATGAATAGAGTATAGATGCAGAATACAAAATTAATACCCAGGAATCTCTTTTATTTTGGTACACTAGCAATGAAAAATGAGAAAGAGAACTTAAGGAAGGTATCTCACTCACCATCCAATGAAGATAATCAAATATTTAGGAATATATTTCCCTAAAGAAAACAAGGACCTGGTACAGAAAACTATAAAACCATGGTGAAAGAAATCAAAGATGCACAAATAAATGAAGAAGTATACCATGTTCTTAGATCAGAAGAATCAATATAGTGACCATGAGCATATAACCCAAGGCAATCAATTGGTATGTTAATTCATGATTAATATTCTTGAATTCAACAGTGGAATCCTATCAAAACATCAATGATGTCTTTCACTGAACTAGAACAAATAATTTCACAATTTGTGTGGAAACACAAAAGACCTCCAATGAGCAAATCACTCGAGAAACAATGGAAATGGAGGAATCAGCCTTCCTGAATTCAGACTACACTACAAAGCTACAGTCTTCAAAATAGTAAGGTACTGGGCCAAAGACAGAAATACAGATCAATGGAACAAAATAGGAAGTCCAGTGATGAAGACACTCACCCACGGTGAACTTGTCTTTGACAAAGGAGGTATAAATATGCAATGGAGAAAAGAAAACCTCTTGAACAAGCAGTTCTGGAAAAACTGGTCAAACACATTAAAAGAATGAAATGTTTTCTAATGGCACACAGAAAAACAAATACAAAATGGATTAAAGACCTAAGTAGAAGACCAGAAACTCTAAAGTTCTTAGAGAAAAACATAGGCAGAACTCTCTCTCACAGAAATCACAGAAAGATATTCTCCTCTATGATCCACCTCCCAGAGTAATAGAAATAAAAACAAAACAAAACAAAAGTGACAGATTTAAACTTCTAAGCTTCTTCACAGTGAAGAAAACTTTGAGCAAGGTGAAAAGACAGCCTTCAGAACTAGAACAAATTAAAACAAATCAAACAACTGACCAAGAGTTAATCCCCCATATATACAAGCAGCACATACAACTCAATACCAGAAAAACAAACAACCCGATCAAAAAGTGAGCAAAAGAACTAAATAGACATTTCTCCAGAGAAAATTACCGATGGCTAATGAACACAGGACAGAGTCTTAACATCACACACTATCAGAGAGATGAAAATCAATACCACAATGAGATGTCATCTCTCACTGGTCACAATGACTATCACCCAAAATCTCAAACAAGGAACACTGGAGAGGGAGTGAAAAGGTAACAAACTAACTGCTGTTTGTAGGAATGAAAACTAGTATAGCCACAGTAAATCATGTTATTTCTTAAAAACTTGGGAATAGAACTGTTGTATGACCCAGTAATTGCACTGCTTGCATACACCGCAAGGTAAGCAGAACTGAAAGAGACACGTGTACATCAATATTCATCCCATGACTATTTACAATAGCTAGGACATGGAAGCAATAGAGATATCCACTGCAGATGAATGGATAAGTAAGAGGTGGTATATATATACAAAATGGACTGTTACTCAGCTGTGAAAAATAATCCATTTGAGTCAATTCTAGACAGGTGGGTGAAACAGAAGCCTGTTCTGCAGAATGAAGTAAAGTCAGAAAGAGAAATACAAATATTATGTAGGAATGCATATGTATAAAATTTGGAGAGATGGCCACGATGATCCTACACGCAGGGCAGCAAAAGAGACACAGATGGAAGAACAGGCTTTGGGACTCTGGAGAGGGCAATGGTGGGATGATTTGAGAGAATAGCTTTGAAACATGTACATTACCATACATAAACAGGTAACAGGTGAAAGTTCAGTACATGATTCAGGGCACCCAAAGCGAGTGCTTTGGGACAAAAAAGAGCAACAATCTGGGAAGTGAGGTGGAAGGACGCTTCTGGATGCAGGAACACATGTGTACTGGTGACTGATTCTTGTTTATATAAGGCAAAAACTAACCCAATATTGTAAATTGAATGCTTCCCATTAAAATAATTTAAAAAAATGAAAAGTTTGCTTTCTCAAATTTCATTGTTGGGAGTTCATGGCCCAGCATATCTTCTGAATCTATGTAACAATGGCTGATTTGAATGAGGGTAGTGTCAAATTTTGATGCCAAGAAATGTGTTCCTACACTCTAAAATCCTACAAAACAGAACTGTTAAGTTTCCATTAAAATATTACTTTGTGCTCCACTTCAGGGCATCTTACAGAATGTTTCAGGTGACTGGAGGAGAAACAAAAGAGATCAGTCACTTTTTAGCACAAAGTAATGCAGGACATTCAATTTGGAATAAATTTCTAGGCCTGACAAAAATTTACCTATACAATTTCTACATGACATGTATCAAAATCATTATTCCATTGAAAATTGAACATAAGCAACTCAAGATGAAATACTATAAGAGTTAATAAAGAGTGATAATAAGAGATGTTGTCACCAGTGTTTCACAACATTCAAGTTCTTACACCAACATACTACAAACTGGCTTATCAACAACGGAAAGTTTCACTTCCAGTCATGGGAAGTCTAGGGTCAGTGTGCTGGTAGGGTTAGGGTTCTGGTGTAGATCCTCCCCTGATTTGCAAACTGCTGAGTTCTTGCTGCCTCTGCTCATGATGAACCCTCTGTTGTCTCCTGCATACGCAGAGATATTTCTTTCCCAACAGTTCCTCCATGGTAGCAGAAGGACATCCCAGACGGCCTGCTTACCAATACTATCATCTTCTGGGGTTAGGGCATCAGTATACAATTTTTAGGAAGATAAAAACAAACAAACAAGCATACAACAATCAGACCATGACAACTAGTAAACACAATTTAAGAGTAGATTAAAGCTTTGGACAAACCAGTATGTGTTTGAGAAAGTCCACAGAGTTTTTCTCTTTGTCATGTGTGCAGATTCTTACGGCAAACGGTTGAAAAAAGATATGTAAAAAGACTAATTAATCAGGAATTTTTGATTATCCATAAATTCAACTTCTCAAGTTATTTTTTCAGCATATTAAAATTAATCCTCCATGTCAAATACATTCAGCATATAAGGGTTCAGGTCCACCATAGATGAAGCACCACAAACCACATTGGTGAACTTTTTTTTGGATTTATTTATGTATATACTCAGTTTATAAACGTGGTAAAGAAAACTCTAGTAAAGTGAAATGAAACCATCTGAGGGTTTACTCACCCCTTTTTTAAATTACAGAAACAAGATAAATGTATATCCCATATAAATTTTCAGAAGAAATGTGTTTCAGAAATTAGTGGTCTCTCACTACACACGAGTATAATTTTATTGAGTTTAATGAACTAGCACTGAACTTCATTTCAACTTACTAGAGAGGATATATTCAAAGCACACAGTTAAAATGCAAAGTTAGTATCTAAATTTGCAGGAAAATATGCACACACAAAAATACACCAGTGACAAAAAGTAAGGCCAAAATACACTGGTTGCAACACTTTCTCAAATTTTTCAGCAGCTGTTCCTTCCTTTCCTTTATCTCAGCTATGGGGTAAATTTATGAAAGTCTTAGTTTATAGAATTTAGTTATGAAATTAGATTTTCACTAGTACAACATAATTATATGGTTCATCAAATTCAGCACTATTTGATTATAACGCATATGAATTTTGAGAATGAAATGACATACAATCTATTTTATATGTAAAGATCACCTAGTTATTTTGTCCTTAGTGGTTGTTGTACTTGAGAAATATTTAAACTGCTAAGTAAAAATGCTCTCAACAAACAGATCAAAACTTTCAATGTTAAGAAAACTGAGACTTCCTTAGTATAGAATTTCTGCATTTTCTAATCACGTGAATTGAAAAGTATGACTCCAATCTGTCTTATGAAAGCTTCAGTTTGGAAATGACCTTCTTATGATAGTGGCAACACAAAATGATTAAAAGAATATATGTTAGCTAATGGCATAAAAGCACACTTGGGCAATGTCTGTTAGTAAATAACCTCTTTTATTAACTTTAATGCATATTTCTGTTTCCCTTAAATTCTAAAAAAAAACTCAAGAAAATTCCTAATAAGTGGAATATAGAGAAAGACTTTGCACATAAATAAGTTCATAATAGGACTCATGATGAGACAGTTTATTCAAAATATCTGTAAAATGGAGGCAAAACAGGAGAGGAATCTTTTTTCTCGTCTATTTCCAGTGTTTTCACAGCATACATTATGGTATTTACCCCTAAGTTTCATTATATTGAAATAGCCAAGTGTTAACATTTTCCTCAAAATAATTCAGGTCCACTAGTTTTTTAAAGAAATATGATACTTAAAAAATTGAAAATATATCATTATTTATTTAAGGCATAGTGTGCTTTAAATTACATTCATACTGAAGTTTTACTCATTTTAACAGGTGAAGACCAAAATTCAAACTGCATCACGATCCTTAGACCTCTGAGTTCAATTCAGATCTGTAAGTGAAAAGAACATCAGATCTGCAGAAAAATTAATTATTGTAGTAATACATAAAGCGATCTTCTTTACGTTGCTTAGAAAATTAATCCTTTTGAAATAAACTCAAGGACACCAGCCAGATTGTTTTCTCAGTTCCTATCTGTTTTCATTGAATCTCTATGATCACCACATGTTATACAAGCTGTTTTTTTTTAATGTTTTAAATTAACTTTTTCATTTTAATCGGAGAAGAAAATGCTAACCCACTTCAGTATTATTGCCTGGTGAATCCTGTAACCAGAGGAGCCTGGAGGGCTACTGTACATAGGGTTGCACAAAGTCAGACATGAGTGAAGCAACTTAGCATGCATGCATGAACTGGAGAAGGAAATGGCAACCCACTCATTATTCTTGTCAGGAGAATCCCAGGCACAGAGGATCCTGGTGGGCTGCCCTCTATGGGCTCGCACGGAGTCAGACATGACTGAAGCGACTTAGAAGCAGCAGCAGAATTCATTTTAATTGGAGTTTAGCATCTTATATCCTCCTAGAGAGAGAAGGGTGGTACTCAAATTCTTCTGATTCAATCTGATCACAGGAGTGGCACTGTAGTAAATCACCAGGATAACTGACTCTGACAAGGACTGGAATTCTGAGGCAAAACATATAAATAAAATTTCCAAACTAACAAAGACTCTTTTCACTACCATTGTCTTTAGTCTTTTCTCCAACTGAGCTGCTTAGTCCCAGCTCCAGAAAACAATTCCTTTTTCCATCTAAGGACAAGCTTACCTCCTCTTTGGCGCTTGGTATTCAAGTGTTCCCTTTGGTTAAATTCCTTGCCTTCAACCCCAGCTCAGTGGTGACAATTTCAGGTCTCAAATAACATACTATGCAACCTGTGCATTTTACGTTCTTACCACAGAAAATAACTATCAGTTTTATCTACACAGTATTAACTTACCACAAGGAATCTCTGGCAAAACTGAACAAAATGTTAGAGAGAGAGGACAGCACTTCTACGAAATCTGTTGTCAACATTACAAACGACCTATAAACTATAAAGTCATCACTAAATATACCTCTTCTTAATACACATTTCATTACTGGATTCTTTCTTGGTAAATAATTGTTTTATACTTTCTGATTTGCAACTGATTCATAAAACCTGGGGTCCACTTTTTCAAATAAATTGTCTTTTTCTTTTCCTTTTTTTAAGCCAAAATCTAACTGACATCTTTTATATGTTCATTTTAACATTTACATAATTCATAACTCCAAATACATAAGAAATGATGACAAAAACATCATAAATACATAAAATTAAAATGTACAGATGTGTATAANGGGTCCACTTTTTCAAATAAATTGTCTTTTTCTTTTCCTTTTTTTAAGCCAAAATCTAACTGACATCTTTTATATGTTCATTTTAACATTTACATAATTCATAACTCCAAATACATAAGAAATGATGACAAAAACATCATAAATACATAAAATTAAAATGTACATTAATTTTTAGAGCCTCTGATAAATAATAGCAAAACTGGAACAGAGAAATTTTTAAAACATTTAATGCTATTTCCACAATGTTTTTCTAATCTTTTTTCATTTCATATTTCTCAGGTCCTTTAAAATATATTACAACATCCATAGAGTATTGGACTTCCCTGGTGGTTCAGAGGGTAAAATGTCTGCCTGCAATTCAGACTCGGATTCCATTCCTGGGTTAGGAAGATCCCCTGAAGAAGGAAATGGCAACCCATTCCAGTATCCTTGCCTAGAGAATCCTCCAGACGGAGGAGTCTGCGGGGTCACAAAGAGTCAGACACGACTGAGCAACTTCACTTTTACTTTAGTANGTTAGGAAGATCCCCTGAAGAAGGAAATGGCAACCCATTCCAGTATCCTTGCCTAGAGAATCCTCCAGACGGAGGAGTCTGCGGGGTCACAAAGAGTCAGACACGACTGAGCAACTTCACTTTTACTTTAGTAGAGTATTATCATATGCTGAAAAATCTGTAAAAATATGGTAAAAAAAATTCTGTTAAGAATTTCACCATTAAAGATACATATTCAGCTGTTCTAATTCATGATGTGACAATAGGCAGGTCTAATTACATAGTTATGGACTTTAGCCCTAAATATTTCCTCTCTTAAGAGTGAAGCCGTTCTCTATATAATTCCAGGAGAATGGTCACAAGACATTTAACCTTACTACTCTATTGTCATCTAGTAAACTATACCCTTGACTAGACAGATTTTTCTTGGCAAAATAATGTCTCTGCTTTTTAATATGCTACCTAGGTTGGTCATAACATTCCTTTCAAGGAGTAAGCGTCTTTTTATTTCATGGCTGCAGTCACCATCTGCAATGATTTTGGAGCTCCCAAAAATAAAGTCTGTCACAGTTTCCTCGTCTATTTCCCAAGAAGTGTTGAGACATTATACCATGATCTTCGTTTTCTGAATGTGGAGCTTTAAGCCAACACTTTCACTCTCCTCCTCACTTTCATCAAGAGGATCTGTAGTTCCTCTTCATTTTCTACCATAAGAGTAATGTCCTCTGCATATCTGAGATTATTGATATTTCTCCCAGCAACTGTCACTCCAGCTTGTGCTTCTTCCAGGCCTGCATTTCACATGATGTACTGTGCATAGAAGTTAAATAAGCAGAGTGACAGTATACAGTTGTGAGGTACTCCTTTTCCTATTTGGAACTAGTCTGTTATTCTATTTCCAGTTCTTACTGTTCCTTCCTGGCCTGCATGTAGGTTTCTGAAGAGGCAGGTGAGGTAGTCTGTTATAACCACCTGTTGACCAAACTAGATAGCATATTAAAAAGCAGAGACATTAGATTGTAAAAAAAAAAAAAAAAAAAAGGTCCGTCTAGTCAAGGCTTTATTCCAGTGGTCATGTACAGATGCGAGAGTTGGACTGTGAAGAAAGCTGAGCACTGAAGAATTGATGTTTTTGAACTGTGGTGTTGGAGAAGATTCTCGAGAGTCACTTGGGCTGCAAGGAGATCTAACCAGCCCATCCTAAAGGAGATCAGTCCTGGGTGTTCACTGAAAGAACTGATGCTGGAGCTGAAACTCAAATAATTGTGCCACCTTATGTGAAGATTTGACTCATTGGCAAAGACCCTGTTTCTGGGAGGGATTGGAGACAGGAGGAGAAGGGGACAACAGAAGATGAGATGGTTGGATGGCATCACCAACTCAATGGACATGAGATTTAGTAAACTCTGGGAGTTGGCGATGGATAGGGAGAATTGGTGTGCTGCCATTCATGGGGTCCCAAAGAGTCAGACACGACTGAGCGACTGAACTGAACTACACTGAAGTACTCTTTACTAGCACTGTTGCTTGTGCTTAGTCATGTCTGACTCTCTTTTGAAATCATGAATTGTGCCCCACTTGACTCCTGTGTCCATGGGATTCTCCAGAAAGAATACTGGAACACGCTGTCCTTTCCTTCTCCATGGATCAACCTGGCCCAGAAGTCAAGTGTGTCTCTCCTTTGTCTATTGCATTTGCAGGTGAATTCTTCATGGCTGAGACATTGGGGAAACCTGTTTTTTTTTTTTTTTCTTTTTCTTATAGCCACTAGCAATATATGGATGTTGAAATGAATGGAAATTAACATATTGTTAAATTCACATGTATACTTTTATCTTAATTGAAAATTCTATTCTCTGGTGTTGACCTGGTGTGTAACCTCTATTCACATTTGTCCATTTGTTTCAGTAATTTACAACACTTCTTAACAAAGCCATGTAGTTATTCCTGTATAGTTAAAGCCATTAAACCACACACAACACACAAATACAAATAATTTATTAATTATTTGGAACATGTGTGGCTAAGGTAATCCAGTCCTTGACCTTCATATTTTTTCCTTACA
>SJYV01031511.1:0-10559 GCA_006410875.1 Neotragus pygmaeus
CAAATTTAAAAAAAAAAAAAAAAAAAAAAAACCCCCAAACCAGACTGTCTTCTTAAAAAATATTTTTGTCCAAAAAGCCTGCTGCTGACGGCTTAGCCCCCGCTAACGTTTCTCCTGTGACTGATGCCCTCACCGGGCTTCAAGGATGCAGGGGCAGGTGTGCTGGATGGGGGACGCACAGGCTACAGCTGCTGGGCTCCAGGTCTCAGGGAAACAAGTCACCTTCCAGGACTGTCATCTCAGCTCTCAAATGAGGGGGCGTGATGAGCAGGCCCCCTGAACACAGTCGGCACTGAGGCTCAAATCATTTTGAGTCTGGTCTGAGTCAGCTTCTTCGTTTCCACTCTGCTTGTGAAGATTAAATAAAACAATGAATGGGGAAAAACTCCTGAAAAACAGGACATGTCACTGTCAGAGAAGCTTGTCAGAGGGGCGTGGAGCTCTAGAAATACAGGGAAGGCCATTTATCCAGGTGCCAGTTTATTTGTTCACAGGGGTCTCCAGCAGTAGCTCTCAACTAAGGAATGCAGCTCATTCAGTGCAATGTGAAAAATTCGAGAGAAAGGTCCACCGCAAGTAGTTATTATGAAGTAGCAACATTTCCAAGAATTACTGTTTTCCCCATCACCAAGCCAAATCAAAGTCACCCCACAACATCATGTTTGCTACCTTACAATACAGTGTGATCCTTCTGGCAGAGCGGTGGAATCACATTCCATACAACCCTGGGTGGGCAATTCCTAGTTTGTGGGACGCTTCAACTTCCACTGAATTGCACTTCAATTTCATCAGTCTAGATCTAGCTAATAACAGAGCTCATGATTTAAAAATTTAAAAACAAAAACAAAAAAACCCCTATCATCCTGGCCTGCAATCTGTGAACTAATGTATCTTTGTTTGACACACGCCGCTAACATCTCTGCATTCTAACAACAGGCACATTCGGCCACGGAGCTCTGCCTCCTCCAGTTGCACACCCACCCGACACTTCAGTGGAGTGCCTTCGAAGTCGCTGCCTTGAAGTCATCTATGCGACAGTGACTAGATCCAGCTGCTCCAGCCGTCAGACCCCTCAGGAGATCATTAACTCCAGCTCTTCACAAAGCCTTTCAGCTCTAAAATTTTAATAATCTTGATTTCCCACCAACACCAGCCTCTTTTTCAACTTTGAGTTCATAGCCAGGAAATGATTAATCAAGGTCCTGCCCAAACTGGCTGAGAACAGACAGACCTACCTGTGAGCCCGCAAGGAAACAGGCAGGGCAGACAACACCCTGCTCCATCCAGCTGCATCCACCGCAGCGCTGCGTCCTCTGGGAAACCAGCACCTACTTGAGCCACTGGGCGGGACGCTGCTCTGGTCAGCTCTGCAGCCCCAGGCCCCGACGCAGGACCAGACACGGGCAGTTGTTTAAATGGAGGACTACTGGCTGGAGGAAGAACAGTCTGTGACCGTGAAATGGCCTGACCCTGGGACCACGAGACGCAGGCCAGCGCAAGCTCTGTCCTTGAGCGGCAGTGGGACCCCAGGCAAATCTCTTCACCTCTCTACCCTGGCCTATTTCGTCCCCTGTAAGATAATTTAATAAGGCAACTGATCCTGACACTGCCTGGGACTGATGAGGCAACGGCAGAGCTGGAAGCCATGGGCATCCTGCAAAGCAAGTACAAAGCAATGGGCTGTGTTTACGCAAATATGTAAAGAAACCTCTGCTAGCCTGGCCTTTGGGATAGTAACTGTACCCAGAACTTTTCCTGGATGCTCCCCGCACTGTAATCATGAAGGATGCCACGCTAATCCCATGTGCTGGCAGCCTCCACAAAATCCTAAGCTCAAGAGACACTCCCCTTGGGGCATAGAGCAAAGAGCCCAGGAGGCGCGCGACTTGGGCGGCTGGTCCTGAGTCTCCCATCCGTCCCCCATTGGCCTTGGACAAGCAAGTCCCCTCTCTGCCTCAGGGTCCTGATGAGAAGAGATCCCCTCAGAGCTTCCTCGTCTGGCCCCTGCCCCTCAGTGGCCCCCCACTTTCCACAGCCCTTTCCCACCCAGAGTTCACAGGCGGCTCTGACTCCATCAACCCCACGCAGGAGGCTCACCACCCTCGGGTGGGGTGGCATCAACACACTGGCTGAACGAGCTCCTCCGTCGTCGTCTCTGTGCCCAGCTTTTCTTCTAACAGTTTCTGCTTTTTTTCCCCTTTAAGGGAAAGCACGAATGCAGTCCCCATGACCACAAACTATGCAAATTGTGTGGGAGGACCCCTTTCAGGCTCCGTCTCTGCCAGAACCTTTTCAGCACACACCCAGCAGTGCGTGCGTGTCAGGTCCCCCAACCCCAGGTCTGCAGCTCAGATGCCACTACACCGCCTGTTTCTGGGTCTGTCACTGTGGGCTCCGGGAGGGCAGTCACCAGGTTTGACTTTATCTTCCCCAGCCCCCGGGAGCCTAGGAGTGCTCAGTTCAGTTCAGTCACTCAGTCGTGTCCGACTTTTTGAGACCCCATGAATCGCAGCATGCCAGGCCTCCCTGTCCATCACCAACTACCAGAGTTCACTCAGACTCACGTCCATCAAGTCCGTGATGCCATCCAGCCATCTCATCCTCGGTCGTCCCCTCTTCCTCCTGCCCCCAATCCCTCCCAGCATCAGAGTCTTTTCCAATGAATCAACTCTTCTCATGAGGTGGCCAAAGTACCCATGTTTATTCTCCTATCGCTTTGTATGAAGCTTTCTCAACAGTTATTTCTTTCTTTTTCAATAGAAAGTGCATCCTCTTTTTTTTTAATGTTTATTTGAGGCACACAGGATCTTCAATCTTCCTCCTGGGCGTCTGTGACCTAGTTCCCAGACTAGGGATTGAACCCAGACCCCCTGCATTGACAGCATGGAGTCTTACCAGTGTACCCCTAGGGAAGTCTCTGGACAGTTCTAACATGGGATTCTGGATAGAGGGGTGCTGCTGCGTGTGTGTGTTTAAGCAAAACCTCTGTGTTTAAGAAATGTCGCGTGTCATGAAGAATTAAAAGATTTTAAATTAGAAAGCTCGTCCAGGGGCAACCGCAGGTGCCGACTCTGTGTCTGTTCTCTGCCGCCTGCCGTGTCCAGTGTGCTGTGAGCTCCCCAACCCTCCCCTCCCTCACAAATGGGGGCTGGCCACATGCATCGCTCGATGCTGGAGGTATGCGGCCTGGCTCCTGGATCCATATTCCCCCGAAACTGCACACAACGTTGTGGCTTAAGCACGTCTTTCTGCTTAAGCAGACTTTCTCAGCAACTGTGTTAATAATTTCCATTAATTTTTCAAAAGGGCTCCAGGTCACCAAAAAGAGCACCCCCACTCCCCCAACAGAAAGCACAGGGGCTGCCTTGAGCCCAGGGGCTGCTGAAGTCCTGTCACGGTGTGTTCCTGCTCAGGGGAACATGTGTGCCACTGCCCACAGACATGGGGGTTAAAGGGGCAGAGTCTCTGCGATGCTCTCGTCAGGAACAGAGAAATCAGGAGCAATTCACGATGTGTTTGGAAACCTCCAAAAGCAGCGAAACCCAATACAGAGCAAGGAATACTGCACTAATCTGGAGATTCTATTTGGCCCAGCAATTTCGAGTCCATTTGCTAAATGCAATAATGTAACAGAGGTCTGAGTTACTTTTCCTTCTCAGTTCAGGGGGACTCAGGAGCTGCAGGGTCCAAAGCCACACCTTGAGGCACATGTGACCAGAAGCAGCAGAAACGGGCCTGTCTGAGGAGCGACACCAGGGTAAAAGACACGCCAGATTTCAAAGACTTAGGACCCAACAACAGCTCATCAATAGTTTCTCTGCTGATTACATGTTGCAATCATAATATTTTAGAAGCAGAACTTGAGATAAAGAGATTGTTGAAATTAATTTTATCTGTTCCTCCTACTTAACAGGGCGATTAAATATTTAAAACGCTGCGCATGGCCCCCACTGGCAGCGTGGGTTCTGCTTCTGTCAGTAAGGGCTGCTCAAGGGGACACAGCACCACCATTCACTGGTCTCTGATTCGATTCACTCTGTCTGTGCTCAAGTAATTGATTCCCGCCTTAGAAACGTTCTACTCTCTGCAAATCAAAAGCAAAACTTTCAGAGAAGAGGTTTCTAAGATAGACATTAGCATTTTCACAAAAATAAAAAACTGTTTGCCAAAGAGTATCTGGAAAAATACACTAAGACAAATTTATCCATCGGGTCCAAATCCATGGTGCAATCCACTTGGTGATATACTATCGAAAATGTCATATCCAGGGTATACGTCTAGTAACAGTCTCTCTCTAGACACATTTACTGAGCACCTACTGCACACTGGACTCTTCATGTCTATTATCATTCTTTCCATTTTAGATACAAGTGAACTGAAGCTAGGAGGGGCTCAAGGCCACTAGCAGGTGGCAAGTCGCCCTGAAGCCAGGCCACGGCACACGGCGCGCTCTCCTTCCCATCGTCCTGAAGCCGGGCCACGGCACACGGCGCGCTCTGCTCCCCCTCCTCTCCCTGCACCGTAATGAAGGCACAAACATCATGCCTCCAACTAAGGAAGCTGTCCTGTGAGGCAGATGTGGGAGGTTATCGTCACCACATTGAAGGAGGGCCTTCAAAGCCTGCGTGAAGGACTTGCCCACATCTCACAGCTTGCTGGAGCTCAGTCTCACACCCAGGGGTTCTCGTAGCTTTTCAAATGTATCCTCTCCATGCTGCTAAACACCACTTCCTCCTTTAATACTGTGTTCCTGAAGGTCTTGGAATTAAAGGGGACAACAGAAGGTGGATTATTATTGCCAATAATAGTCATATTCATATTCAAAGACAAAACATATATGACTATACATTATATATTCCTACATTATGAATGTAATAATGACACCATGACTTTTTAGTGTGACTTTACGTATTCGTCAGCTCTTCATGCTCACCATGCCATGCTAATTTGAAAGAGGAAGAAACTGAGGCACAAGACAGTTGAGTGACTGACGAACGGACCAAATGAGAATTAAACATGAGGCCAACAGAGTTAACTGGGGAAGCCTTTCCTTTTGGTCTCTAACTCCAGGGAAGGTCTGACTGACTGAGGTATAAACTTGGGGGTAGGTAGGAAAACATCAAAGCAAAAATGAGCGGGAAGATCCATAGAAAGGGTTAATTCTTGCGAGTGAGTGCACTGGAGGGAAGTGCATTCACCCTGCGTAGGAGTCAGGTCTGGCCTCGGGTCCTCAGCCTGCCCAGGTCTGCACTTCCCCTCCTTACAGGGCACGGGAGAAAGGCAACAGAACAGGAGTCGTCAGACTTGACTGCTAGACCCGGCTCTGCTGAGAGCTACCCTGGCGATCATGCCCAAGTTCAGACTCTTCCTCGCTTTGTTTCCTCATCTGAAAGAGGGAGATAATTTCTAAGTTGCTGAGTGTGGTGCTAATTAAATAATATATTAAAATAGAGCTCTTGGCACTTAGTAGCGGAATTTACAGAAGCTGCCCCATCTGTATCCTATGGTCTAGCTCTGAATGATAAACGAGGATATAATAACTACAAATTGTAAATATTACTTCCCTTCCCCGCTGGAAACACCTCAAGCGACCCTATTGAAAATGAAAAGTATTTAAATACTGGGTCCAAAAAAGTGGCTCCTAGCGCGATGAGCCAGAGGAGAGCTCAAGAGCTTTTTCAGTTCTAAAGGTACCTTTTCTTCTTCTGAAAATACCCCCCAAGCCCTTCACAGACTGTCTTCAGACGACATCCTGAGTCGCCTGAGCATCCTATTCTCTGTTTTAAATGTGTTTCCATCAGTCAGCTTGGGTGGCCGTAATGAAATACCATGGACTGGGTATCCCAGCAGTCGCAATTCCCCTCCTCGCAGGAGGAGGAGGCCGGAGTCCAGCTCGAGGTGTGGGCAGGTGGCTTCCTCACAAGGCCTCTCCCCTGGGCTGTGGATGCCTCCCCTCCCTGCACCTCACACAGCCTTCCTCTGAGCGAGAGCTCTCCTGGAGACTCTGCTATTCTTAAAGGAATAAGTCCCAGTGGACGAAGCCTCTAGCCTTATGACCGGCTTGACCTTTAGTACCTCCTTAAAGGCCCCATCTCCAAATACAGTCACAATGGGGCTGAGAGCTTCCACCCACAAATTTAGGGGGACACAATTCAGTCCACAAGTGTCCCAGACCACAGTCCTCTGTTGGAAGCCTGTTGGATACAATCCGGTGGACGTGGTCTGACAGCTCTGAAGATTACCGGGCACTCATCTCCTCTGGAGCTAGACACTGTACCGGTTTTACTCTTGTTTCTATTTGTCTTACATGGTTTTGAATTATTGGGGATTCTTTAGGCTGTAAGTGACAGACACTAATGGGGAAAAATGGAATTGGTTCATACAGTGCATAAAAGATCAGGCTCTTGGCTAAGTCTGGGTTAAGCAGGATGGCACGCAGGACACACAGGCTCAACAATGCCAGGAGAATTCCATTTCTGTGGCTTTTGCTGAACCCTACCAGCCTCTCTGGCTTCATTTTCAGACAGTCTTTACCCACACGGTGGGAAAGAGGGCTACAATGACTTGAGGCTTTCTTGATCCCGACATGACGGCACCTTTCCTAACAGATCTAGCCCAGCAAGGGTCCCAGGGAGGACTTAGATGTCACCCTGCACCTGAGCCAATCACCAAGGCAGGGGCTGGGTCGTGGCCGGCCCACACAAGCTGCATGACCAGGTCAGGTGACCGGGGTGGACTGCTGGTTCCCCTCTACCTAAACCCCTCTCCAGAAACGGCTGCTGCGCACAACACAGCCTCTCTCGAGGAATAACAGCGCTAGTCCAGGAAACAAATAGGTGTGTGCTAAAACATAATTTGGTTGTCTCTCTTTTAAAAAATCTCCTGGAACTTCCCCAGTGGTGCAGTTGATGGGACTCCACTTGCTAAGGCAGGGGTCATGGGTTTGATCCCTGGTCCGGGAAAATTCCACAAGCTGAGGAGCAACTAAGCCCGTAAGTCACAACTACCAAGCCTGAGCTCCCGAGCCCGTGCTCCACGACGAGGGAAGCCACTGCAACAAGAAGGCCACGCGCTGTGAAGAACAGCCCCGCCGGCTGCAGCCAGAGCCCGTGCACAGCAGCAAAGACCCAGCTCGGCCCGAAACACCCGGACTCCCGACCTGTGTGCCGCATCTGACCCACTGAAATAGCCTGAAGCGCATCCCTGTCTCTCCAGCCGGGTGCTGAAACACAACTCCCCTTCATGGACCCCAGACCCATTACGGCGAAGGGGCCTGCATAACTCAAGGAAGCGATGAGCCACGCCGTGCAGGGCCACTCACAGGGATGGGTCCTAGAGGAGGGTTCTGACACAACATGATCCACTGGAGGGGGAATGGCAATCCACTCCAGTATTCTTGCCTCGAGAACCCCGTGAACAGTACGAAAAGGCAGGAAAACACGACACCAGAAGATGAGGCCTCCAGGTCAGAAAGCATCCAATATGTTACTGCAGAAGAGCAGAGAAATAGCTCCACAAAGAATGAAAAGGCTGGGCCAACAGTGGAAAGGACGCTCAGTTGTGGATGTGTCTGGGGGGTGAAAGTAAAGCCCAATGCTGCAAAGAACGTTACCTAGGAACCTGGAATGTTAGGTCCATGAATCAAGGTAAATTGGAAGTGGTCAAGGAGGAGATGGTAAGAGCGAACATTGACTTCTTAGAAATCAGTGAACTAAATGGACAGGAATGGGCAAAGTTCATTCAGATGACCATTATACCTCCTACTGTGGGCAAGAATTCCTTAGAAGAAACGGAGTAGCCCTCACAGTCAATAAAATGCAGTACATGGGTGCAATCTCAAAAATGACTGAATGATCTCAGTTCATTTCCAAGGCAAACCATTCAACATCACAGTAATCCAAGACTATGCCACAACCACTAACGTCAAAGAAGCTGAAACTGAATGGTTCTATGAAGACCTACAAGACCTTCTAGAACTAACATCAAAAAAAGATGTCCTTTTCCGACTTCCCTGGTGGTCCAGTGGCTAAGATTCCGTGCTCCCAATGCAGGGGGCCCAGGCTCAACCCCTGATCAGGGAACTACATCGCACATACTGCAACGAAGATCCAGCGCAGTCAAACTTTTTAAAAAGTAAATATTAAAAAAAAAAAGGCCTTCTCATCACAGGGGATTGGAATGCAAAAGCACAAAGTCAAGAGAGCCTGGTGTGCTGCAGTCCATGGAGTAGCAAAGAGCTGGACACGACTTAGTGATTGAATAAAAACAACATAAAACACAAGCAACTTATCTGAAGCTGGCAAAGAGCACTCTGACGCATCAGCACTCCCCACCTGCACTGGTGTGCAGAAGTGCAGCAACTGTCTTCTCCTGATAGTCCTTTAAAACAGCTAGACTTTAGCATGGGAACATCAAGAGTAATTACATCGAGAGGGTGATATATTAGAAATTCCTTAAAAAATAACCACAGATGGGTGGGCACATCTGAGACTCAGCAGTGCTATTAAAAAAAAAAAAAAAAAGCCACCGCATGCACACTGTTGAATGAAATTTACCATTTTGGAACTGTCCAAAAATTTCTAGCTGCCAGGGACATATCAGAAAAACACAAAATAAACTGCCTTAGCAGTCCAAATTGGAATACAACAAAGTGAGTGAGTCTTGATTTTCCAATTGGGTGACTTCAAAACCTAGCCAAAATACAATTTAGGGGGACATCCCTGCTGGTCCAGTGGTTAAGAATCTGCCTTGTAGGGCAGGGGACACGGGTTCGATCCCTGGTCGGGGAAATAAGATCCCACACACCATGACGACTGAGCCCGCGCGCCACAGCTAGAGTCCATGAGCCACAACTAAAGATCCCGTGTGCTTCGATGCCCAAAGAAGCCAGATAAAGATTTTTAAAACACACAAAACACAATTTAGAAAGAAAATTCAAAAAAAAAAAAGCCTCATTATAAAACATTTCTCAGTTGTAACATACCAGCTACAGAACCTTGAGACCTAAAAGACAAAATCCACTCATTCATCCAACAACTGTTAATTAATCTTCAAATAGCTGGTAGATGCTGTGTTGGGCACTAGAATGGAAATGAACTTGGTAAACACCAATTGAAAAAAGAAAAAAACTTATGAGTTTTACTGTTAACAAAGCATTTTTGCATATACAATCACACTTTTCCTCACAATAATATTTTACAGATAAGGCAAGTGAGACCCAAAAAGAATAAAAAACGATTTGTCCCCAAATTACAATACATAGCCAGTAAGAGCAGAAGTCTGAACTCATACCTAAATGAGACTTTAAATCTCAGGCCTTATTATCTTCTTCCATTTATGTATTTCCCCCTGAATATTCTCTTCTCCTGGCATACTGCACTGCAATCCATGGGTTTGCAAAGAGTAGGACACGACTTAGTGACTGAACAACAACAATTCTCTTTCCTCCCTCTTCTAATTCCCAGGCTCAGATTCTCCTTCCTGTACAGGAGAATTATTTCAGAGTTTGAACTAAAAATTAAGTGTTAGGGGCTATTGGTGGGGAACCTGCCTGACAGTGTGGGAGATGCAGAAATACTCAGGTTCAATCCCGGGGTGGGGAATATTCCCTTGGAGGAGGAAATGGCAGCCTGCCAGGGGCCAGCATGAGGAACTCCGCCCATGGCAAAGGTCATGAGGAAGGAAGCTTGGCATATGCAAAGGCGTGATCAAGCCTCAGGAAACCCCCTGTTCCCGAGCATCTACCCCAAAACCAGAGTCTGTTTTATGCTCTCACCTACACCTCTGACTTTACAGGGGGCTCTCCCCAATAACCATTTCTCTCGGAGAAGGAGTAAATGTGCAGCTCCAAGGCAATAAAAATTCCTGGGCGTGACGAGTGTTTCGACTTACGAATTCCTCTCAAGTTTATCTAGCCTGCCAGTATAGGTTCGTCCGGCCACATGTGATTGTTTACAGCCTCCCGACCGTGAGAGGCACGAGATGTTTTAGACTTACTAAAGGCAAATTCTTTCCAGAAGTTAGAAATTATTAGTATAGTGGGTTGGTTAGGAATTATATTGGTGAAGGGTTTTTTCATTTGCTGTGTTAATAATTGCTGCTAATACCCTGCCCTGGGTGGGACAACGGTGTCTCAGGTCAAACCTCTCTGCTGGCAAACTAGCTTGTGTGACAGGATTAGGCATACTCCTGCCACTACACACATGACTGTTTACTATCTCTCAACCATAAACAACACAGAGAGTTTTGGAGTATCCAGACCACCTAACCTGCCTCTTGAGAAATCTGTATGCAGGTCAGGAAGCAACAGTTAGAACTGGACATGGAACAACAGACTGGTTCCAAATAGGAAAAGGAGTACGTCAAGGCTGTATATTGTCACCCTGCTTAGTTAACTTCTATGCAGAGTACATCATGAGAAATGCTGGACTGGAAGAAACACAAGCTGGAATCAAGATTGCCGGGAGAAATATCAATAACCTCAGATATGCAGATGACACCACCCTTATGGCAGAAAGTGAAGAGGAACTAAAAAGCCTCTTGATGAAAGTGAAAGAGGA
>SJYV01031511.1:11009-21416 GCA_006410875.1 Neotragus pygmaeus
CAGGTCTCCATATCCTTAGGCACCTGGGAGTATATTAATCAATGTATTTGGAATATAGAAAAGGAAATATAGTAGTTTTTGATGTCAGCAATATTAGACTTTTTGAGTTAATGAACTTTCTCTTTTGTTATAGACCACTGTACTTTGTTATAAATCACTGTGTCCTTGCTATGTAAAAATGTAACTTTATCACTATCTTAAGACTAAATAGATCTTAAGGGGAACATTGGTGAAAGGATTTTCATTTGTTGGGCTGATGTTTGCTGCTAAATCTCTATATTCCCTGCCTTTATAATAAATATAACTAGCATATAGGAGAAATAAGTATTAACCTTTAAAATTGACCATGTTAACCTTGGGTTAAATAAATTCCTTTCTTGATTGTAACTCACTACACCCTCACCCTATAAGAATGCAACTTTATTTGGAGGGTGGTGCCTGGTTTAAGAAAAAACACTCTTGGAAAAAATAAGTTTTTTGGTTATCAGAAAGAAAGGGTTGTAAATGTCAGCAAGCCTCATGGCCAGAAGATGATGTAAAACCCCTAACAGTTTTCTTATGTAAAGCACCTGATTTTGATAAAGGTCAGGACTGCTGACTCCCGCGTGACTCTGTATTGATCCCTATATTTAACAAAAGGTATATAAGAAAACCAGAAAAATAAAGAAATGGGATCAGTTCCTGGAAAGACGGACTCCTCCATGTTGTTCTTTCTTGCTTTTCTGGCTGAATCCCCATCTGGATCATGGATGCTATTCCACATAAACCAAGTTATTCAGCCTCTTTTTCTCCACTAATTTTCCTACTACACTATCTGTTTCTAATCTCTCTCTGTATCTGTAATTAAATATGTATTTTTCTAAGGACGCCGACTCCATCCCCACCTTCGAATCACCCTGGATCCACCGGGGCTCGACCCCAGCAGCAACCCACTCCAGTATTCTTGCCTGGAGAATGCTATGGACCGAGGAGCCTGGCGGGCTACAGTCCATGGGGTCGGAAAGAGTCAGACATGACTGAAGCGACTTAGCANTGTATTTTTCTAAGGACGCCGACTCCATCCCCACCTTCGAATCACCCTGGATCCACCGGGGCTCGACCCCAGCAGCAACCCACTCCAGTATTCTTGCCTGGAGAATGCTATGGACCGAGGAGCCTGGCGGGCTACAGTCCATGGGGTCGGAAAGAGTCAGACATGACTGAAGCGACTTAGCATGCATGCAAATGTTGAGCAGCACACATCCCTTCATCAAACATACATGGGAAACTCAGGGGCAAAATTAACACATGTAATAGCTGCCCCTGCCAGGACTTATCAGAGCTTTCATGATATTCTGCAGGGGCGGGGGAGGGGGAGTTGTGCAATTTTTCTCAACCAACTGACCACAGAACTCTCTTCAGCCACAAAGCCCCTCGTATGACTAAGACAGTAAAGGCACAGGTCCCAGAGTCAGACGGCCTGGGTTCAAGTGCCAGCTCGTGTGAAGCTGGACAAGCTGCAGAACAGACAGGACAATGCCAGCAGCTTCCTCATAGGACTCTGATAAGCAAAGTACTGCACGTGTTCAGGCGAATGAAGTTCTCAGCAGGTCTCACTGACCACAGTCAGGGCTCAACAATGCGATACAGTCAGTTACCAACGAAACATTACGTAAAGCACATAGAGCCAGAACACCTCACAGACTTTGTTTTACAAAATTAGGGTCAGAATGATAGAAACAAGCATTGACTTTTTAGTTGGGAGACATAGGTCAGATTTTCAGCTTTACCGATTAAGCAGATGTGTGAGAAAGGGATCTAACCTCTCTGAAACTCAGGTGCCCCTTAGATAAAATAGTAGAAATAATGCCGAGCTTCAAGGATTGCTGGGAAAATCAGAGATGATAACACAAGTGCCTGGAATACAGTGGGTACAACTGCACACGTGTTATCTTGTTTGCATTTGAATCCAGAAGAATCAGAATATTTTCATTAAAATATATAAGGACTCTTTATTTAAATTTCACATGCATTTTTACTAGCTCAAACCCTTTTAACTCCCTACAGATTCGAAAATCTACCACCTGGTCCTTTCAGGCCTTTCTCCTGATCTCCCCGGGCACAAGAGGGCCTGCTCCCCAGGTTCAGGACCTCTCTTGAAATTCCAATCTTGCCTTCATGCTCAGAAGTGAACAGACGTCAAAAAGGCAGCAAATTGGCCTTTTTCCTGCCACTTCCCCTTCTCAGCCTATAACAATGACTGGCATATGGCAGGAGGTTTGAAATAAGTAATAAAAATGAGTAAATAAAAAGCGCTGAGAAGCTGGGCTGCATCCCCTCTGCTCAAGTGTGACAGATGGAACAAAGAGGATACTGCTTTGCCTTCAAGTATCCTCAACCAAGTCAGGAAGAATAAGAATGAGAAGCATGAGCTATTAGACTCGGTGCTCGACAGCCTGAGTGCCGCATGGTAGTTTAGGCAAAAAGGAAAAATGTATTTGGGCCACAGTGGTCAGAAAAGGCTCCAAAGGAAGTGTGTGCAGTGCTGGGTTTGGAAGGGTTTCATAGGAAGAAAACAATGGTTCTGACAGGGATGCCGTAAAGGGACAGAGGGTGATAAAAAGTTAATCCCACCAGGGAATCCTAAGTAAAGAAAGATCACTCAAGAAAGCAAGTTTGCTCACCCGTCAAAGCAAGCAGGCTTGCTCAGCAACAAAACCATGCAACAGAATATTGAGATGTGCCCTAAACAGGAAATAACTGACGGAATGAGACCCACCTCCTTCCCCAGGAGGGGTCAGGAGTTAACGATTCCTGGGATATGCTCCTCGGCACACAGGAAAAAGAGAAACCATAAGGAGAGGGTGGGTGCCACCCTTCGGTGTGCGTGACTCTCACTGTGCGCACGGCCATACACCACCGCAGTCCAGTCTACCCATCTGGGGACAAGAACATCTCCCGCCCGACGAGGCGGAGGAGCTGACGGTGGAAGTGTGAGGTCTACCCAAGAGTGAGGGAGAAGGTGGTCCTCTCCCCCGCCCCCCTTTTCCTGTGACGACAAACCCGTGGCTCACTAAGTCCTGGGCAGTGCTCCCTGGCCCGCTGCTTCTCTCTCACACAAGTGTCCTCCACTCACTAATAAACCCTTTCCTTACCTGTCACCCTGCCTCTCGCTGAGTTCTCGCTGTGCGGAGTCAGAAGAACCTACAACACTCTCCTAAGTCCCAAACCACGCTCTGCAGTTTCAGTTCAGAGGCAGGGAAGCAGAGAACATGCAGATCTGTGACTAAACCCCATTAAGGAGCAGAGGGAAGACTCCCGGGAGTCAAGGGTTAAGGGAGCGTGCGCAGGCAGGCCACAGAGGGCTGCAGCTGCAGAAGGAGCTGGACTGGCTGTGGACGGAGTTCTCGGTAAAGGACCGGCCCCCAAACACCAGGCCGTGTTCCTTGGATCACCCACCTTCTGTGAGGCATGGGTGTGTTCACATTTTCTGCCAGGGCAGAGTGAGCTTCATTCACAACAGGGACCTGATTATCGTTAATGCCCCAACCAAGACCAGGAAAACACAGTTTTATCAAGAGCAGCACAGCAGATCTGCCTCCGTCCACTTCAGGACTCTCTACTGCCCTCACTCCTCAGCAAGTTGGTGGATAAGGAAAACACACACGCTTCACTCTGGCTCCAAGGTTCATTTGACTGTGAAAGCATCCTCTCTCTAGGAAAAAGGATTTCGCCCCTGAGCCCAAACACGCCTTTAAAGCACAGTCTGCTTGGTGTCCAACCACACAGTTGTACTCATCTCTCCCTTCTCCAGGGGATCTTCCCCACTCAGAGATCGAACCTGCAGGGTCTCCTGTGTTGCAGGGAGGTTCGCACACAGGGCAACAGGAAGGACACAGCTTTGAACAGCGGGAATGGGATCTGGAGCGACACCCACCTTCCACTCCAGGTTCTTTTTCCTTTGAGCCTGTGCTCCAGGAGGCCCAAGGGTGCTCTCGGAGCTGGAAGAGCTCCCAGTTTCCAGTTTCCTTCTGGGCCTCCACAAGTAAACACGGGCTGTCTCTGCTCTCTTCCAGCCCTCATGGTGATGAAGACGGAGGCTGGGCTAGTCGCAAAGACACACAGCGGGATCAATCCTGGCATCTGGCAGGCCCTGAACTGACGGACTGTAATGAAAGCACTTCCTCTCACCTCTAACTGGGTCTGAGATGACTTCCTGACAGCCACATGACCAGTTACCAAACCCCACACAGCCCACAGATCAGCAGGAGGTCAGTTCCAGATTCAGGGCTGTGTCTGTATGAGCCATGCACACTCAAGACATGCGGTTCAATCTGCAGCCGGAGGCGCCAGGCGAACGTGAAAGCACATGTTAACAGCACCTGTAATTATCCAGGGCTCCTGATTCCCCCAAGCTCCTGCATGGCCGTAATCTTGTTCTTTCTGAACCATTTCTATTTTCCAGGTGGACAAACTACATCCCAGTGAAGTTAAACGGCGTATCTAAGGCAACACAGTGCCACCAAGGCGTAGGGTCTGCAGGTTCCCTAGTTTCGGGCTCTCCCCAAACTCAGCTAGGGTTGAGGCACTGGTGGGCTCGTGCGTGAGCTCCACTTCTGAGCACCTGGACTTGCTGGGTGTGAGGAACGACCTGGGCTCTGTGTTTCAATTTCGGTGGACCCTCCCAGGAAGGGACTGTTACGGAGGACCCCCAAGTTGAAGTCTCCAGTGGCTTCTGATACCCAACAGAACCACCCCAAGATGGACCCCACCACATCCACAACTGCCCCTCCACCAAGTTCCCACCCATTAACTCCCTCTGCTCTCCCCCAGAAGGGAGCTCACACCCTGAACCTGTCCGTGTCAGCTCAGCAGACAGCCAATGCCTGTGTCAGTCTCAGGGGATGCAGCGGCGTGACCTGGGGGAACGCCCATCACGGAGTCCCGGGCTGGGGATGAGTCGGCGGGCCCTGGGGCAGCACTGACACGGCGGTGGGGTCTGGCTGTGTTGCTATACTCAATCAGGGAGCACGCAGGCCCAGTATATCAACTGCAGAGAACGTAATTAATCTCTCAGCCCACTGAATCTGTGCGTCAAGCAAGCCAAGATCCAGGCTCTCAGCTGATTAGTCACATCACGGTCGGTTCACTGTGTCATAAACATTTCGGCAGCAAACAGGATTATCGTCCAAGGACTGACTGCTGGCACTCTTGAGTCTGAATGCCAGGAGACGGGGACAGGAGAGGAGCTCCTCATCCTCGGAGGGGTCAGGCCTCTTTCCTGGCTCCTACGTGATTTCTCATCCAGGATGAGGGTCTGAATTAAATGCTCTGCTGCTTAAGGTAAATTGAAGGAATGAATTTACTGAATATCTACTAAGTGCCAGCGGGCGTGTATGCTAAGTTGCTTCAGCCACTTCCGCCTCTTTGTGACCCCATTGGCTGTAGCCCACCAGGCTCCTCTGTCCATGGGATTCTCCAGGCAAGTATACTGGAGTGGGCTGCCATGCCCTCCTCCAGGAGATCTTGCCGACCTAGACTCTGAATCCGAGTCTCTTGCATCTCCTGCACTGGCAGGTGGATTCTATGCCACCAGTGCCACCTGGGAAGCCCACTAAGTGCCAGGAACCCTGCCAAACGCTTTATATAAATAATCTCGTTTAATCAACACAGCCACTCTAGGAGGTAGATAATACCCCCATCTTAGAGACTGGCAAACTAAAGCCAGAAGAACTGAAGTAACTGTGCAAAGTGAAAAGCCAGCACTGCAAAACGCGCGGCCTCCCACAAACAAGACACACACACTCCCTCAAGGCTTACCTCGGCAAAGGGTTTACCTAGGCAAAGCAGTGGCCCAGGGTACTTCTCAGGGCAGAGAAAAGCGACCATCACGAGAGAAAGACAACCAGACTGGGCTACCCTGAAAAGAATGAGAAAAGCCTTCTCCACAGGTTTCATCAGCCACCATCAGGCTAAGAGCACACCACCCCGGCTCCCAGGCCTCAGCTCCAGCACGGCTGCCAGCAGCCCCTCCTTTCCTTCCGCCACCTGCCCTCCAAACCCGCAGTTGCTCTAAGACGTGCTCCGAGAGACACCTCCGCCTGCAAGTCTCCCTGGTGTTCGCTGCGGCCAAGCCTCGCCTCGCCCTCCTCCCTGCCCGCAGCGCCCTATCTGGAGCCGTCTGGAATCCCTCCTGGTCTCCCTGGGACCATCTTGTCTTTGACTACCCTCACCCCATGCTTTCGGCATTGGTTCAGCACGTTCCCAGACTCAGGAGGACACAGATTTGCATCTTCTACTCAATAACCTCAGATACAAGGTGACACCACCCTTATGGGAGAAAGCCAAGAGGAACTGAAGAGCCCCTTGATGAAGGTGAAAGAGGAGAGTGAAAAAAGTGCCTCAAAACTCAACATTCAAAACATTAAGATCATGGCACCCAGTCCCATCACTTCATGGCAAATAGATGGGAAAACAACGGAAACAGTGAGAGACTTTATTTTCTTGGGGTCCAAAATCATTGCAGATGGTGACTGCAGCCGTGAAATTAGAAGACACTTGCTCCTTAGAAGAAAAGCTATGACCAATCTGGACAGTATATTCAAAAGCAGAGACATTACCTTACCAACAAAGGTCTGTCTAGTCAAAGCTATGGTTTTCCCAGTGGTCACGTATGGATGTGAGAGCTGACCATAAAGAAGACTGAGTGTCGAACAACTGATGCTTTTGAACTGTGGTGTTGGAGAATACTCTTGGGAGTCCCTTGGACTGCAAGGAGATCAAACCAGTCAATCCTGAATACTCATGGGAAGGATTGACATGGAAGCTCCAATATTTGGCCACCTGATGTGAAGAGCTGATTCATTAGACTAGACCCTGATGCTGGGAAAGACTGAAGGTGGGAGGAGAAGGGGACAACAGAGGATGAGGTGTTTGGAGGGCATCACTGACTCAATGGACATGAGTTTGAGCAATCTGTGGGAGATAGTGAAGGACAGGGAAGCCTGGTGTGCTGTGGTCCATGGGGTCACAAAGAGTCGGACACGACTGAGTGACTCAACAACAACAACAACTGATGCTCAGCAAGTGGTTTGTTGGATGAACAGTTATCCTAACAGCAAAAAGGCCCTCCCACCTCCAACAAGGCACCACACAGGTCTCTGAACCTACACAGCTGGAGCCTCTTTTGCAATCATCCTAAGTAACTAGCAAGAGTCGCACAGACCCAAGCTGGTCTCCTGTTCTAGGGCTCCTTCCTCTGGGTAATGAGTACAGTTAAATCTTTCCTCTAATTCAGTTTTATTTTGTCGTTTTCCCTATAAGAGACCACAATGCTAAGCAAAGAGAAATGGGGGAGGGAAACAGTTTAACAAAGCAGCACCTTAACTGAGTAACTTTCAAGTACAAGCACTTATCGCAGCGTTTCATAATTTACACAATGCTTTCCAGTAGGTTATCCTCAAAACATCGCTCTTCCTCTCTGTGACGTAGCTAAGAGATGCGATGGAGTGGCTTCCGCAAGGTCTCGGCCTTTCCATCCACACTGTGTGGACTGGACTGGAGTCTGGTTCCACAACACCGCTCCTCTTTGAGTGAGACTCAGCAGCTGTGACATTTATTTACCAACGGAGGATAGGCTGGCATTTTCACATGTATCTGTGTTGCCATCCTACAGCTACATTATTTGTCTCCCAAAATAACTTCCGCTTGTGGCTAGTCAGACCAGCACCAGGTGAGACTGTCAAGTCAGTGGGGCTTGTCTCTCTTCATCTCTGCTGCTCTGCTTTCCCCTCCCTCTGCCCTCACTGCCCACCCACATCCTCCAACCACGTGCCCCCACCGCCCCCTGCTAGGGGCCTGGGCGCTAGGAGGCCCTGGGGAGTGGGACAGCCCCACTCCCCCAGGTAGAGACTATGACTTAACTCAGTTAACGTTACTCTAATGTAAGTACTGGGGCTTCCCAGGAGGCTCAGTGGTAAAGAATCCGCCTGCCAATGCAGGAGACACAGGTTCGATCCCTGGGTTGGGAAGATCCCCTAGAGGAGGAAATGGCAACCCGCTCCAGTATTCTCACCTGAAGAATCCCCATGGACAGAGAAGCCTGGCGGGCGACAGTCCATGGGGTCGCAAAGAGTCGGACATGTACAGCACCTGAGCACACACAAGCCTGATTCACACGAGACCTGATTCTAGGTTGACAGCTGGTGGTGCTGTAAGATGATTAAGATATGCCGCCTGGCCTCAACCGGCGCATACTTTAGTAGGAGAGAGAGACGAGAAAGAAACTGTTACACAATTACACTGTAGCAAGGACCACACAGACAGGTGAGGAGGAGTGAGGAGCGCAGGACCGGGAGGTCGGGTGGTCGGGTTGAGGGTCAGTTGGTCCTGCCCTCCGAGCGACCCTCTGCTCCTCTTCTGGTGCCTGGAGCTACTGCGGGCTCTGGGCCCAGAGGAGAGACTCGGAAAGGCTGTGCTGGCTGGGAGACACAAGGTCAAGTCACAGGAGGGCGTTCTCGGCACAGGGTATCTGAGAAAGGAGGACTGCAGTGACACTGACCAGACCCCCACGGCTGGGTGACCTCAGGTGGCCTCTCGGAGCTTCTGCGCTCATCTCCTTCATTCACTTAGCAAACACTGATTCTGGGTTGGAGGTATGTGTTTGGGACTGTCCATGTCTCCATAAAATGATACTCGGGTCCAAGTTACAAGGGGCAAAGCAGCTAGTGGTGTCTGATGCAAAGCAGGGATGAAATGATCTAGTTTCTCCACTTCCCCGTCCTCTGCCCAGCATCGACTCAATGGACATGAGTTTGAACAAACTCCAGTAGACAGTGAAGGACGGGGAAGCCTGGCATGCTACAGTCCATGGGCTTGCAGAGTTGGACATGACTTAGTGACTGAACACAGCAACAGTGTGAAAGTTGCTGTACCTAAAAGTCTGTTTTTTCAAGAGATTATAGGACCCTGGAAAACGAGAGGCACTGAGCTGGCTTGGGCTCTGGACACCAGGCCATCTCTTGGTTCGTGAACTTCAGGGCGTCCCTGATACCACTCATTTTAATTCATTTCAATATTCCAGTGAAAGGGCAAGAAAAGTTGTAACACTTCCTAAGACTAGATATAAATGTGAATTATCAAAGAACGAGTCTGAGTTGGAATCCCATCCTTCCATAATAATGTTTTATTTAAAAATAAAACACAACAGACCCAAAATAGTAACTTCCCATTTTTACGTGATTGACACATTCCAACTGTGGATTATAAATCCTGGAGCTGGTATTGGAAATAAACAACAAGGAGCAGGGATTCTGAGAAACGGGCGCTTCTGATTTGGGTTCCATTCTCATTTGGGGGACCATGAAGCTGAAAGTCACATTTCAGACTCTTCTGGGGTTGTTAAGGGCAGGCGGTCCCTGCTCAGGATCTAGGGATGGAAGGAAACCAGACTGTGTTCTACAAAGCCATCTCCAGAGGGGCTCAGAGGACAGTCTCTGCGGGGTGTGGGGACAGGTAAATGCTGACTTACACTATTACTTCAGTACATGTCTCACCTATGAAGTTTGTTTTTTTTTAAAGCAAAACCTCAAATGCAGTGTGTCTCCCAGCACAGCCAGGTAGAGCGGCTGGCCCGGTGTGAGGACAACATAGTCTTACAGTCAGGGAAAGGCAGGGAAAGCCCCTAAGCAGCAGGGAAATGCTGGCCCAGCCTCACGTCTCCATGTCCCTGCAGCCCTCCAGGCTTGCACCCCAGCCCTGGGGAGTCCTGACCATTGTCACCACGGTCTAGAGTGAGGTCATCACAGAGATTCCTTATGAAACAAGGGCAGAGTTCTCTGGTGCTCCATCAATAAGGGTGTGCTGAGGATACTTCTCATTTTTCTCAGGGGGTCAGATGTCCACTTTTCAACATGCTCTTCTAAACCCACACCAGCAGGCACTCAGCGGGCATCCAAGGCTGGCACCGAGCGAGCCAGAGGGCTTGCTTGCTTGTTCATCTGTCTTAAGTCCTCCTGAAAACTACTGTGTCCACCACTTACTAAGGCCTTACTGTTTCTCCAGCAGCTTTAGGCCAGTTAAAAGCAGCCTGGATTGACAGACTGGATTAGAACTCACGGGCCAGCAGGGAAACAAGGCACATAAACGCATCTGTCAACCAGACTTCCTGTTCAAACGAACGTGGCCTTGGTGCTCTCTATGGAGGGCTGTGTCCACAGGTGACCTAACGGCCCCCACGGTCCCCTCCTCCTTTTACCCTCACGAAGCAGTCCACGGTAGCGCCAGCATCACGAACCAAGCTTCATGGGCACCCACCCCAGTGTTCCTTTCCACTGTTCTCAGGCCTCCCCAGGAGGAGGGCAGCTGAGATCGCATGGCCCGAGTGTGACCTCCCCATGAGTGTCCCCAACCCCCCCCCCCCCCCCCCCC
>SJYV01031514.1:0-13141 GCA_006410875.1 Neotragus pygmaeus
ATTAACACAGGTGAAACAAGTGCTGACGTAGAAGCTGCAGCAAGTTAATGAAGGTGGCTAGACAAAGCGATAGATTTTCAATGCAGATAAAACAGCTTTCTCTTGGAAAAAGATGCCATCAGATGGACACAGGTGGCACAGTGATAAAGAATCCGTTTGCCAGTGCGAGAGATGCAGGAGATGTGGGTTCAGTCCCTGAGCTGGGAAGATTCCCTTGAGGAGGAAATGACAGCATGGGATATTACAAAAACTTAGCTGATTAAGCAGTGACAGGGTTTGAGAGGAGATGGCTCAGACAGTAAAGAATCTGTCTGCAGTGCTGGAGACCTAGGTTTGATCCCTGGATCAGTAAGATTCCCTGGAGAAGGGAATAGCAACCCACTCTAGTATTCTTCCTGGAGAATTTCACGGATATAGGAGCCTGATAGGCTGCAGTCCATGGGGTGGGAAAGAGTCGGACATGACTAAGTGACTAACACTTTGACACCAATTTTGAAAGAAGTGTGTGTAAAATGCTATCAAAGCATTGCATGCTATAGATCTGGCTGATCATTTTGGGGAATCCATTACACAGGTTTTCTATTCATATAGATCAAATTTGTCTCAAGACTTTTCAAATCTCTAAAAGACAGATTTTGTGTTCTCTTTCTTTTGCAGCTTGTTCGTGTACTAGTATCTCCCAACAACCCTCCTGGTGCTACCAGTAGCTGCCAAAAAGCCATGTTCCAGTGTGGCTTACTGCAGCAGCTTTGTACTATCCTAATGGCCACTGGAGTTCCTGCTGATATCCTGACTGAGGTAAACCAAGTGATGGCAGAAGCCACTCTGTGGAAACTGAAATCAGGAAGCCTAGGAAGAATTAGATATCAGCTGAATGAAAAACAGCAATTGTTAACCATTCTTGTCTATTAAATTCCTTATTGACACTATAAAGTATAATTAGCATAATGAAGACAGTAGCAATTCCAAAAGGTGTATTCATTCCGCAAGTTTAATAGCACGTAAATAATGTTAATGCTTAGAACATTTCTTGTTAATTTTATTGTATTCAACAGAAGTGCACAGTAATGATTTATATTTTTAATTTTAAGAACAGTATGACTTAGTCAAGTCAGACATGAGTCATATTCGTAGAATAATAAATTCTTTTTCCTTGATGTATCACATTTTCTATTTCCTGCCTGTTAAGAAAAAGAAGTTACTTTGAAGAAAAGAAAAGTTTATTTAAATTTCTTTTCTCAAATTAACACATTTACGTTAAAGGTACAAATAATAGTGAAAGTTTTATAAGAAAAACTGTCTTTGGACTCCCTCCTTCCTAAGCCTCACCTCCCCCTGTATAACCATCCCACTTTACTTCCTCCTGTCACCCCAGTAATTTATTTTTAAATTGATAATCAGAATTTATAGTTTTGTCACTATTCCAGTACTGTTTCTTGCTAAGTCACACACAGCCCCATGCTTTTTTTCTTTCCTGAGTTATAATAAGATTCTTTTTCATTTTACTGATTTTCTATCTATGCATATTAACGCTGTCATGTGCTTAACAGTATGTTCCCCACTTCAGACCTTCTGGAAGTCCTCTATCCTCCTGCTCCCATATGGGCTGCTTATTCTCTTCTTCTGTCACACAGCTCTTATCCTGGAACTTACCTTTTATTTATTTATTTGCATCTTTGTTGTGGGTGGCATGTGCAATCTTAATTCTCTGACTAGGGATTCAACCAGGGCCCCCTACATTAGGAACATTAAGTCTTAGCTCCTGGACCATCAGAAAGTCCCTGTCCTGGGACTTTGACTCACTCTCTCTAATGATCTTTTTGCCATGCTCAGTCACTCAGTTGAGTCCGACTCTGCAACTCCATGAACTGTAGCCCACCAGGCTCCTCTGTCCATTGGGAATCTCCAGGCAAGAATACTGGAGTGGGTTGCCATGTCCTCCTCCAGGGGATCTTCCCAATCCAGGGATCAAACCCAGGTCTCCCTCTTTGCAGGTGGATTCTTTCCCATCTGAGCCCCCAGGGGATTCCTTGGTTATCTAGACTCTGTGTCATTTTCTACCACCCCTTGGTTCATTATCTTATTTTACTTAACTTCCTGAAAGGAGGTGAATGGCAAGATAATTTAGTTTTAGCTTTTTCATGTCATTCCTCCACTTTCAGAATTAATCTAGTGTTTGGTTAGGTATGGAATTCAGAATTGGAAGTCATTAACGCTTAACTTTCAGAACATTATTCCAGTGTTGCTACTACGAAGTCAAGCCATTTTGAGTCTTTTTGTGTAACCTACTTTCTTTCTCTAGAATCTTTCTTTCTGGTTTGTTTCTGAAATTGACTGATGATGTGCTGTATTACAGACTCTACCTCTCAACCCCACTAAATTTTAGTACTCACTGGGCCCTTTCAAACTAGAGATATAAGTACTTCAGTTCTGAGGAAGTTTTATGTGTTCCTTGGGAATTTCCTCTTTTCTGTGTCTTGAACTCTATTAATAGATTATTAGACTTTTTGGACCCAGAGTCTTTTTATTCTGTTTACTTGGAGAATTTTTTCAGCCTCATCCTTAAATTGAATTTGTAATTTGTTACATTTTAAATTTGTTCTCTGATTTTATTTTTAAGCATCCTTTTTCTTGCTTTATAGAAATAGATTCTCTCTCTTAGAAGATATTATTAATTTTAGTTTTTTTGAGATTTTAAATGCATGTGCTCAAGTTTATTTTTAGTTGGAGGCACTTAGCGTTTTAAAATATAATCTCACAAAAGTGTTACAAGATTATAATGCTGTAACTGACATTTTTGATATCTAAGTTTTGTTGTTTAAAAGTAAAAGAATATAACATTTTCTTCTTTTAAAAACAGGGTTTTTCCTTCAACTTACTTTCTCTAAATTTTCTTCTCTACTCATGTTCATTTCAGACCATTAATACTGTATCAGAAGTTATTCGAGGCTGCCAAGTAAACCAAGACTACTTTGCTTCTGTAAATGCACCTTCAAACCCACCAAGGTAGGAAAAGAGAAATGCTGAGATCCCGCAGAAGAATTAGTATATCTTGTCTGCACATCTTATTCTTTTAAGGAGTTCAGTTCTGTGTTTTGAAACAAGAAATTATCTGACAAGATAAATATGTTGGTATTTTAAGAGTTTCCAGTCTTCAGAACCTAGGTATTTGTACTCAGGTCTCACTTCCCAGCTGTGTGCCTTAGCAAGCAGATCACTTCATTTCTCTCAGCTGCAGGTACCTTTTCTGTGAAATGGAGATGAAAATAGTTAACTTGCTGGTATCTGGCTGTGGCTTTTCAGTCAACAAAAATGACTAGCTACTGATTTATGTACGTAGACTGCAGTATCTCTTTCTGTTCTTTTCTTTTCAAATGCAACAGACCAGCCATCGTAGTACTTCTCATGTCCATGGTTAATGAAAGGCAGCCATTTGTGTTACGCTGTGCTGTCCTCTACTGTTTCCAGTGTTTCTTATATAAAAATCAGAAAGGACAAGGAGAAATTGTGTCCACACTTCTGCCCTCCACTATTGATGGTAAACAATTTAATTCTTTTAAAATAAATAATCACCTTTCAATAGTAAATACATGTGTAGTAGATACTTAAAATGTAGAATATTAGTATGTAATGTCATGTTTAAAATATAACATTTCCTCTCAATTTGTTTTAGAAGTGTAGTTTTCGATTAAGGTCATAATTTCTGGAATATACCATCATCAGTTTGATGCCTGAAGTGTTCTAATATTTCTTTGTTTTGCTGCTTTTCTTTCAAGATACTTCTTTGTCATCTTTTAAATTTTATTTTGTAAAAACAGACTTTTGAAAGTGTTACTTAATACTGCTAATTAACAGATTTTTAAGTATTATTTCATACTATTCTTGTGTGTTTGGAAACAACATAATTCATTTTCACCTTATTGTTATTTGCCTGTCACCTTTTTAGCAACAGGCAATACGGTCTCAGCTGGTCAGTTGTTATGCGGAGGTTTATTTTCTACTGATTCGCTTTCAAATTGGTGTGCTGCCGTGGCCCTTGCCCATGCTTTGCAAGAAAATGCTACCCAGAAAGAACAGTTGCTCAGGGTTCAACTTGCTACAAGTATCGGCAATCCTCCAGTTTCTTTGTTGCAGCAGTGCACCAACATTCTTTCACAGGTAAAGTGACCAGCAAGATTTCTGTAGGGAGGGGGTGGAAAGTTTCATTTTGATGTCAGTGACACAAGGATTTAAGGATGTCCTTAGTAGATGCAGATGGAAAGGGAACAAGGCAAAGACTGCTCATTAGCCCACTGTTAACAAGAAATGGTTTTGTGGAGAGAAAGCAGGAAATAATACTCCTATCAGAATGGTTTTGCCAAATAATGAATAAGGTCTGCATCAGGATGGAAACACATGTTCTGGACAGAAGGTGGTGGGTTTTCTTTGAAGGCGGGGAGATTTGGTTTCCTTTTATATCATCCACACAATTTCTCTTACTGCTCAATAGCTGAATTCAGGTCAGTGTATGAGAGAGAATAGAATAGAGTGGTTCATAGCTATGTACCTTGCTCTTTCTCTTCCCAGGGCAATTGATCTTCCTTTCAGAAAACAAAAATAAAATACCAATCCATTGCTTATATAGTTAAACAGTATACCCCTTGATGTTTGTGAGCTCCCAAATCCTCCGAACCCCAAGGTGTATAGTTTACCTAGTAAGATGTAAATAAACGTAAAATGTTTGCATTCCTTTAGATTCCTAATGAAAGTAGCAAAGCTTCATTGAAACATGAATGCTAAAGGATTGACATTTAGGAATATCCCTTACTATTTTTAGATAGTTTGCCCATGTGTGCCAGCCTTGCTGTTAAATGATTCAGGTTGATGCTTAAGCAAAACTTTAAAGTCCTATGACTTTATATTCAGAATCATTCAAGGAGAGTGAAAATGTCCATAAGTCTAAAATTGCTCCTTCCCCAAGATATGTGGAGTGCTTCTCAGTTTTTAATTTTGCCATACTTGTTGAATTGTTTTATTATAAGCTTTTAAAGAAACATCAGTACCATCCATAGGGAGTTATAAATGAAGGCTTAAAAATTAGCTAGTGAAAAGAGAGCTGAACTCTCCTCTGTCACTTAGAATCAGTGTACTTTGATTGAAAGCCTGCCTTATCTTTATTATTTATCTTAGTGGTTTTTTAGAAGTACTCCATAATATTCATAGTCTTATTTATTTAATACTTGTTTTTCTCTTGTTGCTGTATATGGAAAACAGCTTTTCTTTTTTTAATTTCGTATTAGAGTATATTTTATTTACAATGTTGTATTAGTTTCAGATATACAGCAAAGTAAATCAGTTATACATATATCCATTCTTTTTTAGATTCTTTCCCATAAAGATTTTTACAGAATATTGAGTAGAGTTCCCTGTAGAGTTCCCAGGAGGTCCTTATTAGTTACTTATTATAAATATAGTGATGTTTAACAGCTTTTCTTAAGCCAAATAGTAATTAACTGTCTGACCGTCATCACCACATACTTAACTCTAACATTGCAATTCTAACTAATGCATAATGAGAAATCCTCAAGATAGTGGTGTCTTCCTACTTTCAAATAATCACAGTGCTATAAACTTAGCCTTTCTTCTCTAAAATGTACATACATTGGTATAATAAAAGATTAGACCTATCCTGTTCCAAACCGTTGGCTTGGGTTGCTAGAGAGACTGTATTTGAGGGTTTTTCTGGGTATACATTTTTCTCAAGCAGTAATATTTTCAAATAATCTTTAATGTATAATTTGCAGGGCGATAAGATCAACCGACGGGTATGTATCACTTGTTTGGGCTTAGGCATTTCCTCCTACAGCCAGCCTTTTTCTTTGTCTTGGGTTTTGTTAATTGTTTTTTTTAACTGCTTGTTTGAAGTTACATCCTACTCACACTTGTCTGTGTCAGCAGGTTAATCTCTACCGTGACTCTCGGGTTTCTCTCTGGGTACTGTAGTGCTGGCGCTAAGGACTGTGGGAGTGAGCATCTGAGGCTCTCCTTGTGCTTCCTCTGGGAATGCTTGCACTTTCTGGAATTCCTTGGTTTGGGGTTTTTGGTGTGATTTTTCACCCAAGCTTGCTGCTTTATTTCCAATGAAACCATTTCAGAGGTAGTAAAATTTAAGAGTTAAAAATTTTGTCTTTAATCAGCGTATGAAAGAATATGATGACTTTATATTATATAGGTTATTGAAAATATACAATAGTATGTTTTGTAATTGTAAATATACAATAAGTATAAATTTGTAATTTGAAAGAATTTAAACATCTTGAGTTATTCTGGGTGTTATGTATGTGCTACACTACCATTTCGGATTTGTTTCTGATGTGTGCTGGGGGAGAGTGTGATTTGTGTTTGATTTTGATTTGTTTTCTGGGATATTTGGCCAAAAAGATGTATACTTTTAATTCCATGTTTGGGCATGTATTCAGCTATGCAGTGTGGATATACTAATAACTGAAGTTCTGTTGGGAGTTGTATCTTTGTGTATGAGCATGATTTAACACGTGTTAATACCTCACACACAGATTTGGCAGCTTTAGCTATCATAATTATCAGTACTAAGTAAAGAATTTTATAAGTGTGCATGTCATTCATTTAAAAGGGAAATTTTGGAAAGTATAATTTATATACAATAAAATGCACAGACCTTAAGTGCTCAGTCTGATGATTTTCATGATTGAATATATTTCTGTAACCACCACCCAAGACAAAATATGCAGCATAGTGTTCATAATCCCATGAATTCCGTCTTGTCCCTTTCCTATTAGTTCTCTGTCTCTAGAGGCCACCACTAGGAAGTAAATCTGATCATAACACTCTTGAACCTGATTTTAATACTTAAACACCAGTTGTTTAAAATGTTAACTTTACATATTTTTTATTATTAATGTATTTTTAGGAATAATACTTTATTTCTTCTAAAATGTTCGAGGTTCTCTGCAACAAGATTTGAAATAATTCTCAGCCATTTTTTTTTCAGTAGATGTGTAACTCAGATGCATCATGCAATTTGTGAATGGTAGGCAAAAGTATTCTCAGATAGACAAAGGTTCCAACAGTATTTTGAAACATTTTTAGTTTAGATAGAGCTTCCCCCACCACCACCACCAAAAAAGAGAGCATTTTTCACTAGTTAACAACTACGATTTTTGGTCAGTTTTAGCCTTTTCCACTTTTTTAAGGCTCCCTTTAATGATACTTTTATTTATTTATTTTTTCAAGCGGAAAAAAATTCCAGTAGTAGAATGAGTCATCCATGTTGTCAACATGTAGAATTTGACTTTGGTTGTTTCTTACAGTGGGGAATAATTGATAACAGTGAGAGAGAGATTTTTTTTCTATTTTTGGCTGTACCGGATCTCAGTTGAGGCACACAGACTTTTCAGTCTTCATTGTGGCAGGCAGGATCTTTAGCTGTGGCATATGAACCCTTAGTTGCAGCATGTGGGGTCTAGTTCCCTGACCAGGGATTGAACGTGGGCCCCCTGCATTGCTAGTCGGAGTCTTAGCCATTGAACCACCAGGGAAGTTCAGGAGAGAGAGATTTTAATAGCATTTAGCTTCACTATAATTAAATGACATCATGATATAGCAGTGAATTATTTTTTCTAAATCATATATTAAAAAATTAACATTTTGTTATTCTTATAATACTATTGATGAGAACATCTTTAGAACTTTCATTTCTAAATAAAAAGAGCCCTCTGTGACTACTCTAATTGAATTTCCCTCCTATTTTGTTTTGGTTTTTTTTTTTCAATGTTTTTAATTGGAAGATAATTGTTTTACAGTGTTCTGTTAATTTCTGATGTACAACAGCAGGAATCAGCCATATGTATACATATACCCCTCCTTCTCTGACCATCCCTCTCACTTCCCCCATCCCACTGCCCCACCCACCCGGGTCATCTCAGCATTGAGCTGGGCTCCCTGTGCTAGACAGCAGCTTCCAACTAGCTAGCTATTTTACACATAGTAGTGTACATATACAGTTTTGATTAGGCTCATTCCTAATCAAAATTGTTGCTGTAATAAACAAGGTGTTCCATTCTGTCTTCTACCTGGTTCTAACCAGTTATGTTTAACTTTGCTCTTTTTAACCTTCATCTAGACCCCAAAGGACATACTTTGCAAAACTGAACCTAATTCCATTTTTGCTTACTCAGACATCAGTCAGTGATTTAATAGGATGCCATTGTTTATACAATGTCAGTATGTTTGGTACCTGCAAATGGTATTCCCAAAATAAATTTTATTTTCAGTTTACCTGGGTAACATGAAGATATACTGTGGACACAATAATGACATAAAGGCAAGGAAAAAGTAAAACTAATGCTTTATGTAAAAACTAAATCATGCTAATTAATGCTTACTTGGCATTTGAAGAGGACTAAGTTGAATTTAATTAAGTATACTTGAAAAAAAGATTATAGAAAGGCCAAGATGTTGATATTAAGGTTCATGAAATTAGAACAGTCTGGATGAGTGATAGACATTTTTCAAAACATAGTAATAGTTACTTTTGAATCCTTGTCTTGATTTTTAAACAATTGTTATTTTGGATGTTTTCTTAAATTAATCCCAGAGCAATGCATTATTGTGCTAATTTCCATTATTTTCTTTCAAGCAAGTTTTGTTTTGCTTAAACAGAAATGGAGGTTATGTAATATAATTTGGGCAAGGGCAATATTATGGCCATCTGATGCGAAGAGCTGACTAATTTGAAAAGACCCTGATGCTGGGAAAGATTGAGGGCAGGAGGAGAAGGGAATGACAGAGGATGAGATGATTGGATGGCATCACCAACTCAGTGGAATGAGTTTGGGTAGACTCTGGAAGTTGATGATGGACAGGGAGGCCTGGCGTGCTGCAGTTCATGGGGTAACAATGAGTTGGACACGCCTGAGTGACTGAACTGAACTGAATGTTATGAGCCAAGAAAATACCTCATATAAGGGATATAAATGTGCTGTATGAAAATTTAGGAAAATGTAATGTTGATGGACATGCTAGTTTTCAATATTGTTTAACATACTTAGCAGCAGTATAGTTAGAGGTTTGAGGCACTTAGTTAATTTAAATAAATCTTTTTTCTTCTCCATTATGCTTGTGATTTCTCATTATTTGGCATTTCTCAGGAGTTTGTAACGTGGTTTATTTATTTTCCTGTTAGAGAAATATATTCTTTAATGGAATTTAACTAAACAATTTAGGAGATTGTGTCTTTGTTTTGTTTTGTTTTAATACTTTTTGAAGGAGGTAGGATTTGTGTTTTTATTAGGAACTAGTTTTTTTTTTAATTCCTATTGAAACATTAAATTTGCCAGCAAATTTATGCTAAAGTGTTTTAAAATTGATAAATTATAAGCATCCACATCATATATTTCTTCTGAGCATATCAGGTTTTCACTAACAATATTTTAGATAACTTGGTGTATGCTTATAAACATAGATCAAGTCTAATTTCTGCTCTCTGTTTCGGAAATACAATCCAAAGAGGACACAAGAGTGCATTTTCTTGTTCAATTTTTAAAATCCAGATTCCTAATACATCTTTTATAAGATGTTAAATGTCTTTTTATGTAGATGTGGAGAGATCTTAAGGCAACTTCAAGTTTGAAAAACATAACAAGATTTCTGCTAACTTGTTTATTGCAGGGAAGCAAAATACAGACAAGAGTTGGATTACTAATGTTGCTTTGTACCTGGCTTAGCAACTGCCCCATTGCAGTGACACACTTTCTTCACAATTCAGCCAATGTTCCATTTGTATCCTTTATGTTTTAGTAAAATACATGTAAGTATTTATCTTTTCTATTTCTTCTTCTCAATTAGAGGTAACTCCATGCCTCAAATGTTTGCATTCTCTTTATGTTGGCAGAATTTTAATAATGCTTAAGCTGTGTGTGGGGGGCGGGGCGGTGTGCATATATACCACTGTTGTATGTTTTCTTGGATTGCGTATAGAATTTCTTGTTGAAAATTACATGAAATACCTGTCAGATTCAAATTGCAAAATGAATTATTCTTGATGCTATGAACCATTAGTTTCCTTAACAAAGATTTCAGCTTACAGGACAAATTGCAGAAAATCTTGGAGAAGAAGAACAGTTGGTCCAAGGCTTATGTGCTCTCTTGTTGGGCATTTCAATTTACTTCAATGATAACTCTCTTGAGACCTGTATGAAGTAAGTAAGGGGAAAATGATTTGCTGATGTCATCAATAGATAATGATAAATTTTTTTCTGGCAAAGCATAATGTAGACCAGGCTTTTCTGTTTTGTTATGACTTTTTAAGCATCTCAATATACTTATCTCTGTAGAGAGAAACTAAAACAACTGATAGAGAAGAGGATTGGCAAAGAGAACTTCATAGAGAAACTAGGATTTATTAGCAAGCATGAGCTGTATTCCAGAGCGTCTCAGAAACCCCAGCCAAACTTCCCCAGTCCAGAATACATGATATTTGATCATGAGTTTACAAAACTGGTAAAAGAACTTGAAGGTAAGACGACAAGAGTTCTTCTTGACACTCATTAGAAATTAACCTATGATTTATTTTATATGTATATTCTGGATGCATGCAGATTATATGATAAGCCTAAAAGTATCCTTTTTTTAGCTCTTGGTCTGTAGCCCACTGAAGGACTTTTGGCATTCAGTAAGATTGGAAAGATGACTTCTGATCTCTCATGCAGTTGTTTAGTTACAAAGTCATACCCGACTCTTTTGTGATTCCATGGACCGTAGCCTGTCCATGGGATTTCCCAGAAAAGAATACTTGAGTGAATTGCCATTTCTTACTCCAGGGAATCTTCCCAACCAAGGGACTGAACCCACGTCTTTTGGACTGGCAGACAGGTTCTTTACTGCTTAGCCACCAGGAAGCCCAAAGCCTCACGCAGTTAGGCCATGTGTTTTTACGGATAAGTCTTGATAATAAAACAGTATTTTTAAATGTCTTCTTTTATAGGTGTGATAACTAAGGCTATTTATAAGTCCAGTGAAGAAGATAAAAAAGAAGAAGAGGTGAAGAAAACATTAGAGCAGCATGACAATATTGTGACTCACTACAAAAATATGATTCGAGAGCAAGTACGTACTGATAAATTGTATACAGTCTCTGTTATACTAGAAGTTTAGATACTTTTCTGGGGCTTCCCTGGTGACTCCGACGGTAAAGAATCCACCTGGAGCACAGGAGACCCAGGTTCAGTCATTGGGTTGGGAAGAGCCCCTGGAGAACGGAATGGCTACCCACTCCAATATTCCTGCCTGGGGAGTCTAGCGGGCTACAGTCGATGGAGTCGCAGAGTTGGACGTGCCTAAGCACTCATACTTTTCTGCTTTAGGGAAGAATTTCTCTTGGCATTTCCAAATGCAAGAGGATACACAAAGTAAAACTCATCATTTACCTAAATAATTCAAAAGCATCTGAGTGTTCAACAAACTGAGAGCTTAATATGTGTTTAGCAAGTCTAGTACTAAAGATAATCAAAGGTGTATAGCAGCACTGAGAGGTACCTAATTTATCTGAGTAGGAGCTTGGGGAAAACAGAGAAGCTGAGTCCCCCTAAAAGGATAACTATGAGTACGCTTAGCAAAAGGAGAGAGAAGGAAGACACCTGTTGCTGATGTGTACACAGAATCTTTGTTGGCTATATAAAGGGAAATTTGAGAGGCAGGGCTGGAGGGAAGGAAGGATATGGTGGTGATGGGTGGAAATTAGGGAGCTGACAGTGATGATGGTGACTGCTGGGTTTTGTTTCCTATGTTGTGGGTACTCACTGAGCACATTTAAATACGGTCACATTTAATTTTCACAGCATTTTCACAATATCCCTACAAAGTAGGGGGAGCTGATTTATTGGAGTAGGTAATGATTGAAGTTGAAACTATAGTTTCACAATCATCAACTGACACTTTCTCTACAGGATACCAGTGAAGTCCACACTTGAATAGTATTCAGCGCCTTAGCTTCTTTACATTCCTTCAAGCTGTGTTTCTTGGTTTTCTTCTCTCATTTAATTCCTCACTGTGGCATATGTACCTTTATTGGAATGGACTCCTAGAAAGTGCTGCAGTATTATCTGTAAAATGAGATTACTGGTGTTAAAGTTCAAGGGTCATGGAGTAAAGTTCAAGGGTCATGGAGACAGTTTCACATGAGGCAGGTCCACCATCCCTTTCCTGCTCTGCCCTCCACCGCCTGCTGACTGTGCACAGCTGAGGCAGATGTGGCAAGAAAGAGCTTTAGGGTAGAGCCCTGTAAATGAGAGCCACCTCCACTTTCTTTTTCCCACAATGTATACTGCTGGGAATGAAACTCTAAAAAAGAATAAAAATATACTGGAGGTATATTTAGCATTCAGTCTGAGCTTTTCAGTTTATAAGCAAATTAGTAAATTTGAATCATCTTTGAATGATCCAAATTTGAATCATTACTCTGCTCATGGTTATTAGAATTTTTCATCTATCTTAGTACAAAATCACAGTCATTTCCAGATGGTAAAATGTAATCTTTACAGCAGTGGAAAATAAGAACTTGGAAGGCAATATTATAGCCTATACTTGGAGCTGATAAATATGGTTGATTTGGAAGAAGAAAAGAGTGTTTTGACACAATTACTATAATGACTCTTCTTTAGAAATGTTAATTTTAAATATTCTCACCAATTAGAATACCATTTGGCAATTAGGCAACAAGCCTCAAGAACTATAAAATGTTTATATAACTTTGAATTATATTTGGAAATCAATCCTAAGGAAATTCTCCAAAATTCAGGAAAACAGTTATATTGACTAAGATATTTATTGTAATGATACTGTCATTTAGAAAAATGGAGAGCAGCCTCTGTGTTGTTTTTGAATATAAATTATACTGTATCTCCTGATTAATATGAGGAAATTATGATTGAATAGTAGGCAGATTAAAAGTTAAAAATGATGTATGGACTGATTACGATAAGTTTAAAAAACTTGGATTGGAAAAAAAATTAGAAGAAAATAAAGACACAGATCACATTCCAACCAGTTAAATTAGGAGGTGGTAAGAAATGAAAGCCTTCTTTTTTAATTCTAAATGTTCTATGATTGTCTTTTTTTTTTTTTT